>LPNX010728466.1:5028-82296 GCA_001517045.1 Pseudotsuga menziesii
AAAAGAACTCAAGTTACATGATGTTTTTCATATAGGGCATGGTAATTTAAATAGGGCATGCTAATACACAATAAAATAAAAACAAAAAATATTCTCCATGTATAGAAAAACAATGTCTAGCTACAAGGATTTATTATTGGATATCAGTAAGGGATAAAACACTATCATATATTTTCCCTTCCCGTGGCCAATGTGGAATGGATAAAATAGACCACAGCCTTGGAAGAAATATTGCCAAAAATAATCATGATAATACCTTTAAAACTTCTGATATTTTTGTATAGGTTATGCTTTCTTCAACTCCAAGTTTTTGGACAAGTGGTTATATGCACATGTAAGATACAAGATCTATCTTTAACCAATTATTGGATTTGTAAAGACAAGGGTTTCCTTGATTTTGAAATTGTTACCTTTATGTCGGCTCTACTTTTATCTTGATTTTCATATCACATTTTGAAGTTAAGAAATAAAAAATGAAACAACTTGAATAACAAACACCAATTGTGAGATACCTTTATTCCCAGACAGATTTCTTCCACTTCATTTTTCTCTATATCTTCCTTTGTGATCATTTTCACCTTTCCCATGGGGAGTGCTCTGATTTATGATGGATCTATCTATGCTGGTTATATTGTCAAAAAAAACTATTGAAAATTTTACATCCACTTCAATCACCCTAATGCATCTTTTTCTTTGAAAATTTGCTTAACTTTATGCAAAATTCTCTCCATGAAAAAGATAGAAGAGGCAACGACCAACATTCCATGGGTGAACATGCAATGGGAAACCATGCAACAAGGAGCTTAGAAAAAAAAATTCAGGTTAAGGAACTCCTATTAAGGAGAAACAAGAATATTGTTACATGTTGTTCATTAAGTTGGTGACATGCTTATTCGAAAATAGAATAATGCTAGTTTGAAGAAAAAATGCACTCTGAAGAAAAAAAGCACCCTTTAAGAAAAGTAAACACTTCCATAGATCCTTGCAAAGATATAATACTGGGTTCAGAAACACTTTCATATGCAGAGCAAGGTTTTTCATGTCCATTAGATGTAACAAATTTCCTACCAATGTCCGAAAAAATATCTCCAAATAGAGCATTGTTGTCATGACCGCTTGAAGACTCTGCATCATTTACTCCCAGCCCATCCTTGCTAGTAGTTGTCCATGACTTACCCCCACTGGGTCTTGCTTTTACTCCTTCTGTATGCAGAAAACTTGCAATAGCTATTAGGTCTTCTAGCTAGTGACGCACTAGTGGAAATATAAAAATTAGTTTAATCTCGTTACTATTCTCACCAATTAAGGAAAAATGCTCTAAACGAAAGTTATAGAACAAAGTAGTCGAAGATAATCCTACAACCTGGTCTCCTTTATGATCCCTGACTTGTTTATTTCCAATTAAGTTTTCTACACCTTAAAGAACAATGGATAGTTAAGCACAAAAAATTCTCTTCGATATGATACGCTAGATCAATGGGGTATATAGTTCTTTGGGGTCTCAAATAGGTGGATTCATTCCCCTCGGATTTGTATCCTTACTCCCTCGGGGCTGTAGTGCCTCATACCTCCTCTCATGTTTCCTTGGGAATTCGTTTTTTTCTCCAATACTGGAATATGCTTGATGGCACTAATGCATAAATTTCACACGCATCCCATTGGGTCGTAGTATCCCAAGCAAATTCCTAAATCTTAATGATATTGTCATCCTTGTAAACCAAAGGAAGGTTATGAACTATATTATGTCTCTCATACCTACACACTCTTCTATCCAATATGTCCAATAGAGTATCAAGAACAAATGTGCGGATCTTCTAAAAAAATGGTATCATCCAAAACCACAACATGAACAACCAGGAAGAAAGTTTCCAATATAAGTGACAGTTTGTGATCTAGATTGTTATCCACATCGACAAGACCACGATTGACAGTTTGAAACTTCATCTTGAATAAGCCACTACAAATGATAATAATGTAAAAGTTATGAAAAATATCTTCCCTCTACTATCCAAAACCCTTTTAGTTGACAGGAAATCTCAAATGCATGCAAAATGATAAAGGAAAAAGCATAGAGCATAGAACTTACAAATAAAACTTTTCTGATTGGAATCTTTGGCCTCTATGAGCTTCTTCTCCAGATCTTCCAGCATCTTGATCTCCCATTGAAGGTGTTGGCTGGTGAAGAGAGCCGCCAGTCCATGCCTAACACATGATCCCAAGTGTCTGGACAACCCAGGGGAATATTTAAGGAACTAAATAGATCGGTCATATTCCACTCAAATAAAGCCTCCAAATCGCACATTGCAGTGATTGGGAAACTCTACAATATCTGATCATTAAGAAGATAATAATCTAGGAAATTTTTTTCAAAATTTAACCGGCGAGAAAATGAAAAGGGCACTACCTTGCAAGAATTAGAAAACTACATCGAGTGAACAAAAAATGAGTGACCTGGTTAAGTGATCCAGAGAATGCATGTGAGCATATCGGTGGATCAATTGAGATAGAAACTTACAAGGGTTCAATTCATGGTGTTTTCCTTTTGACACTCTTTTAACATGTAGAGGCGGGAAAATGTGCACTATTTGCTCACACATGAGTCAAATTAAATTCAAATTAAATTCAGTTAAATAACTTTTAAAAAGAAATTTGTGATTCTTTTATACCAACTATATTGTGTGATTGAATTAAATTATTGACATGAATAAGTTAATAGGAGATAATGCTTATGAACAATGTATAGTTTGGACAAATTTGGACGGTATATTTTTATTAGTTTGAATGGTATATCAAAATTTTAAAAATAAAAAGTAAATTAAAGATCAACTTTGAGAGCATTTATGCATTCAAATATATTGTTTTAATATAATGGAGAGAAAAATCCAAAACCTTATGTGTTGGAGAAACCTTGTCGAAAAGCACAAATCTTAGGAAAGGAACGACTTACCACATAGCCTCTCGTGAGATTAATGGGGTTCATGGTTTTATTATTGGGATGAAAATTAAGTAGGAATCACCCTAAGGAGGGTAGTGAAAAACAAAGCTCCAAGCACATCAAAATCCACACTGGAAGTCTCTTCCTCAAACAAGATACACAGGGTTCAATATACTAATTGCAAATAAGCTAGATTGAAAATTCAAGATAAAAATGCAAAAATGAAACCTCCACACTACGTATTTCTAGGATACTCCTAAACATGTAAGATATTTGACAAGGCTCCACCAAAATAAAGTCTACATTAAAAACAAAACCTTAAGTTTAGTGCAACATGATTTCCCAAAACCAATGTATAGTGGTTGCATACATACTTCTAAAATTAAGGATGCTACTAGTAATTAGGGTTCACTTCTAATACAATCAAATGCACTTCACTTATTAAAAAATCAATCAAAATTCAACTCAAGCCTACCTTGGTGGTTACTAAATACACATAATAAAAAAGAAGAAAAATAATCTTGGATAAACTATAATAAGGAATAGTACAATACACTAATTATCATTATTAACATCATATAATCACATTGTCATCGTCATCATCATTTTCATCGTCAATAACATTATCATTATCATTGGCATCATCATGAACAACATTATAATTATCATTGGCATCTTCATTGTCATCCTCATCATCATCATCAATGAAAACAACAACAACACCATTAGTCAATATCATTTTCATTATCATTCTCATCGTCATTGTCATTTATATCATTACCATCATCATTGTCATGGTCATCATTAGCATCACAATCATCAATAACCATGATCAATATGATGTTGTCTATGACCAATATTGATGATGATGATGAAAATGATTATGATTAATATCATTGAGGTCATGATTCATCATCATCAGCAGTAGCAGCACAATTATCATCTCCATCATAATTTCCATCATCGTCATCATCATCATCAACATCATTATCATCACCATCATCATGGACATCATCATCATCATTAATGGCTTTGTTATCGTTGTCGTCATCCTTCATGTCATTGTTGCTGTTGATGACATAGACAACGACAACGGTGATGACCTAGATGACAAAAACAAATATAATGATGATGATGATGACAATGATGGCATTTTTATAATTGGGAAGATTTACTAAGGTCATTGGTAGTGTCATCGTCTTGTCATTGTTATCATTATCATCATGACATGGTTTTTCAATAAATATTAGTAATTATAATCGTAGTATATTTAAACCCCTCCGAGAATGGAAATGTCTCCTTGAAAACCCAAAATTCCATTTCAATCAAATGTCCTAGTTTCAATCATTTTTTATCCTAAAATGTTGTTTCACACCAAATGGTGTCTATAGAGATTCACACTTTAAAGAGTGGTGCTTGTTGAATTCAACATAACCAAACTAGAGAGCAAGTAAGAGGAACATCTCATTTTCAGATGTCTTATCTTAGTATCCATTATTTGGACAAAGGGATGTTTTACTACCTTCAGCGAGACTTGGGTGGCTCCCCTTCCACATTCTGTCATTGTCCAGAACAAATATGCCTACCTATTTTCATGATGGATATTTTCAAGCATAGATCACAATCCTTGTGTGGACCTCTCCAGCCAGATCCCATCCGGAGGATCAACTCTTCCATGTCAATTGTCTACTCAAGGAAGCAAACAACATACAGAGGCCTAAACCACTTTGAATTTCAAATCAGTGAGACATGGATTTTCTCTTGACACCCTCTCTAGATGGATCAACTAGCTTCCATAACTCTTCTAAGGAACTCGTGTTTCAGATCCCAGGGCAGACATCACCAGGCCGGTAGACAAATCATCCATGGGAGGTCCCAAAGAGAGACTCTCTCTATGTAGGAAAACTCTCCAAGTTTGGTCAAGCACAGAATATTCCATTCAGAGTTTCTTCTAACGGACCTTGGATGTTAGGGCCACACTCTAACCTAGGTATGTATAGTAGATGTACTTTCAAGTTTGGTTGACCTACTTGTCATTGTCATTATCTAGCATTGATAAAATTGTCAGGAACACAGAAGTTATATTGACAAAAGGATTCTTATCCAGGGAAAAAAAATATGTCTAACATTGTGTGAGCTTGCAAACGACTTACTCTGTAAGACGTTGGAGCTTGGATATCCTGCATAGATTGTGGGGAAGGCACCCATATGCTCCAGTGATCACTGTGTATTAAATGAGAAAATTAGTAATGTTTGTGACAATGTTGGGTGGAGGATGGAGGAACTTTAGCACAATTTTGGCGATAACAATAATATAGTTGAAAATGGGCTGGAGGTTTTTACATATAAGCTCTAATTGAAGTTAGAGGTAGTTACATATCAGATGCTAATTGTGCTTTGAAATGATGATCAGAAGCTATAAATTTAGGAAGATGAGATAGACAGGACACTAAAGATCTGAATTGGCAAATGCTTTAGTGGAAGTTAGCTTTTGGAGTAAAATTCAAACTGTTAAGAACATGCTAAGAAAATGTTTTTTTATCAAAGATTCAATTGATCAAAACATTAGGAAACTTAGAAGTGACCTATTTAACAAAAAAAGAAGAGTATTAATCCAAAGGATATACTATATCATCACCCACCAATTTTGATCGGGGAGGAAAACCCATAACAAAATCCCATGGCCCCAGAATAGCTCAACAGGGACACAACAACTCAAAATAACCTCATTATATAGTTTTAATTTCATATGTTGTCAACCTGGTTTTTCTGTCTATTAAAGTTGAATTTTTGAATCTCAGTGATGTAGTAGAGAACTCTTTGAACTTGTTAAAATATTTCTTGTAAATTCCAATAATTGTAGGATGACCACAAAATGTACACTGTTAAGCCCTTTGTTTTGGTCTTCAGTATAAAGTATTTTCAGCTCTAAAATAGGAGTCCTAGTTATGGAAGGCTGATTATATATAAATAGTAACCTGTATTTTACTAAACAAAAAATAAAGAATTAAACTGCAATCTAAACACCACAACAAGTTTCAATCATGGAAACAACTCAACATACACTAATACATAAATTAAAAAATGCATTCTTCCCTATATTAAACCCTAACAAATGTGTATAGGGCTCGAAATTTTTCTTACCTAGAGAAGCTGTTGCTTGATAATGGCTTCCGAGATGAAAATCTATGCTGCCACCAATGCCTCCCATTACAAGGAACCCATTATTGTCCCATTTATGCCCTATGGTAGGAGATGTGCTCCCCATAATTAAGGGCCTTTTCCCATGAACTAATTTTCAGGTCCATGAAATCCCTTAGAATAAGGAACCTATGCATGATTATTATTAGAACCCTAATGTTAATGCCCTCCTCCTTTGATGGGACCACACATCATAGAATACCTTGAACTAGACGAGGCCTCAAGTTTTGCTGTGGTTTCACCGCTGGTAACTGCGGCTTAATACTGAACCTATGAATTTGTTGGTCTTTGCGTACCCTCTCCAACTTTTAAATCTTGTTAAAACCTTCGTATTGAAAATTACATTGTAAAAAACCTATCGTTGAAGGTTTAATGGTGAAAGTGTGGCCAAATCCTGCAAATCGAAGATCAACAAGTCACCAAGAAAAGTGGAGCTTAAAATTATGAATATATCCAAAAGTCTTGAATGAATTTCCTCAGTAATGAAAAAAACCTCGAGAAAAAAATCCCAATGATGATTCTCGGATGATTTCTATATCGTTTCGTTGGTTTGTTTTAAGGTTTTGTTGTCCTCGCTGATGTTCAATGATGAAACGAGTTTAAGGCATTCCTGTGGTTAAATTAATAAGACTTTGTTTCAAAGTGAATGTCATTAAATATAAATTTTTATATCTATTATTATATTATAAATTATTGAAAATCAACCCTACTTGGCCTACGTAGTTCAGAAAAAGGGAGGCAATATTCTTTGACAAGGTTCAATTTGCTCCAAGTTCTCTTCGAAAAAGGTCATTGCTGTGCAATGTAGGTGATAGACAAAATGTATGGCTCTTAATACATTTTTATTTTGAATTAAATTTAAAGGAAGTATCTAAAAATTTAAGGCTCATTTCAAAGTTATTAATGAGGGATACCTTCCACTTTGTGTAGGTTTCCTTTTGAAACTTTTGTAAGGGAGAGTGAGAGTAATAGGTTTGTCTAGGCACGCAGGAGAGGAGAAACAATGTAGCATATTAGAAGGAGACAACATAGCTTATTGGAAGGTTCAGTGTTATGTTTTCTCTTTGTACTATATTTATGCATTGATAGTAATCTTGAGAAAGGGATTGTAGGAGGGTAAAGCAAGCTCGCCAAAATGGATCATGTAACTTTGATAAGTTATTAGCATTTTAACTTGTCATTTAAGAGGTAGAGAAGAAGCTAGAGAATGTTGGTTGGAAAGTTTTTTCCCCATATATGGAGATATAGAATAATAAGTGGGGTGGCCCACCCAAAAATGATAAGAGGTGTTTACCATTTGTATTGGGTTTGATCCTTGGTGTTGATAAGTGTTTGGTTATATGCCTTTTCTACTTATTTTTGTTTGCCAATATGTCATTTTTTTTTGGACACTTGAAACGTTATTAAAGATTTTAAATAGTTATAAATACTTTGTATTGATGTTTTTCATGGCCAACCAAAAGCTCTTTTTTCTACCAAAAAATACCATATGTGTGTGTAAAGAGAGAGAGAGAGAGAGAGAGAGAGAGAGAGAGAGATAGGTCAATGGATCTCCTTTATGACATTTCAAGGCCTCTAGGGGTTTAACGCAAGGTTATTCGATGTCTCATTTCCTCTTCCTTATGGTAGCTAAGGGCCTAAATAGAATGATGACTACAACCAAGAGATCAGGTGCAATCAAGTGGCTTAGGGTATCTCCCTAATTCATTTTGTTGTTCATGGATGATATTATAATATTCAGTGAAGATTCAACTAGAGAATGGAGAAGAATTAAAGGGATTTTAGAAATTTGAGAATATGTTAGTGGAAGTATAAATGTTTAGAGATTGGATTGGTGAAGGAGGATTATTTAACCATGTCCCAATCACTAGTAGAAAATGAGAAATTAATGACTAAAAAAATGACTAAAATCAGGCTATAAACGACTATTTTTGAGTCGGTGACTAATAGTAGCAAATTTCCACTATCTTATAGCTAGTCGTATTTCACTAGTCATTATTAGCTTGATGTAGTAGTCATTGATTTAGTCACTGTGCGAGTCACTGATTTAGTCGCTGATTTATTCACTGATTGCAACCATTAATGACCAAATATACAACTAAATAAACTACTAGATGTTAATATATTAATGACTAAGCTAAATACAACTAAGATACAGAAAATTAGCTACTAATAGTCATATATATGTGAATTTAGTCATTTTTGTAGTCACAAATTTATGATAATGCACGGAGGAATCGAACCACCAACCTCCTGCCTATAATTAGGCAGGTGCTCTACCATTGAGCTAGCACCCTTTAAGAAGTTGTTATTACTTGAAAATGATGATATTCAAACAAAATTATGATAGATATCAATCTACAAACTACATAATTATTACTATTACAACTTACTAGTAACTAGTATTTATGATAAACTAATTCCTGAGAGCTATGTACAATTTTCCCTGTAACTAAATCTAATAAAAATACTACAAATACTCTTACCAAAGAGATTTAGTGATGAGTACCTCTTCCCATTATTCATCACTATCATTCTCATAGTCCAAAGAAGAGTCCTTCTTGAAAGGATTTCAAAGCCCAATGCCATCACTGCATCAAAAACAAAGAGTCAAAAACAAAACTTTTCCTCTTGCCTACTGCAATATTAAGAATCCATGAGCTTCAAGGTGTTTCAGATGCTCCTCATCATGGGCTATCAAAATTAAAACACAACCTATTTCTTTGATAATTAATAAACTTAAAATTATGCAAATTATATTCACCTTTTCTTTGATAAGGTTCCATAATAAGCAGGTCTATGGTTGGGATCAAACTGCAAAAGGTTTCTTCTCTTATTGTGAAGCCTATTTTATTGTGAAGCCTATTTTAGCTTTAAAACAAGTGATAAACATTCTAAGAGCCAGGCATATTTAGAAACTCATTGCTAATGGAGACTTGACGACTATCATTTGCAAAATTAGAGACTTGACTCCCTATGCACCGTAATGTCTTGCAAAAATGATCTCTAGACCTAGAATTCAAAGAATTTCAAGTATTTTGACTTGGGGAATTTCAAGTATTGCAAGTATTTAGCATTGAATCATTTACTGTTTCAAAGTTACCATTTTGTATGGAGGATTTATGCTTCGTGAATCATTACTCATTAGCTATAAGGGCACCTAATAGTGGATTCAATAATTAAACTTGGATTCTACCTGATCAATATCTAAAGCTGTGTCATCCAAAGCCAGTACTGCACTCTGCAACCACAGCACAACAAAGAAAGATAATCAGCAAAATAGAAAGGGAAAAGAGTTGCATATTTCTTTATGGATTTAACACTTACATTTTTTCCAAGTAAACTCATTCATATAACTTACTTGGAATTCAAAACTCCAAAATCATAAAAATAAAATAGTGGAATAGAACTTAGAAAATAACAGCCTTACAAACTATGTTGACAGTAAGGAACTACTAGATGGAAAGTTCCTATTCAAACAAATAAGACATTTAAACATTCCCCTCTCAGGTTGAGTAAAAAATTAAAATACATTGACGTTGACAACTTATGAATTCAAGGTGCTCGGAGATCATGCAAGTATGAAAGAAAATAATGCTAACATTGAAAAAAACAAACATGCATATTCAGGTATGAAATATCAAGGACAAAAAGAAATTTCTAATTTTTTGCTAATATTACAAGTTACATGCTTATGCTTCCAACAGTCAACTGGTAAAAAAAATCTTGATTATAATCATAGAGAAGATTTCCAAGTTAAGATTCAGTTGGCATTGTCAACTATAAAATGATTACCAAATTACAAGCTACCCACTATCAAACCTTAAATAAACATAATTGCAACATGTATTCCATCACAGTGTTAAATCACTTACCATTACATCGGGTAATGGCATTTTGTCCTTGGTAGGCATAATTTCGCAGTTATTAGCCCTTCTTAAATCAATCTACACACATCCATTATAACAAACTTTCTTATAACCTTAAAATAATACAAATGCTTTTAATGTAAATTTATCCTGTCATGTTAGACCACAAATACTAACAAAGCAAAGATTTCAACGTGTATAAATATCACAAAAGTCTTCTAAAATAATATGTTTGCATTTCAAGTTGTGGAACTCCTCTCCTTGTTTATAGTGCTCAGGATTCTAATGAGTTCATTGACCAGGATGACTTCGATGCATTTGTGCAACCTATAGGAAAATTTATAATTATGTGAAGGACTTGGGATTTGGAACCAATAACACTAGGGTGTGTGTATTTAAATCTCTCTAATATTCACTAACTTTAAAATACTAATTGCAGCAATTGAAGACTGATAGCTTCCAATCAATAAGTGTCTGGAATACATTACTATCACTTTTATGCATAATAGATTGATTTGTTTCTTAAATGAATTTAGCCATGAAATAAAACTTTTGCCAATGCCATACCATGCACGTGTCTCAAAATCTAGCTATTTTTCTATCCAAGGCACATGAATTTTTACCATAAATGTTTTCCAACAAAACATGTTTCAGAAGTCCAAACTTTTATAGGTTAAGCATTTTACAAAAATAGAATCATGGACAAGTCACAGAATCATCAACTTCTAAACTATGGTTTAATTCCCCATTTAACCTAGCACTTTTAGGGAACAAGCTTTAGAAATGTATTGATCTTCAAGCATCATTATCTCACTCATTTAATCAACATATAACATAAAACTATACAAAAAGAGAGAAAAAAACTATTACGTATGCATACATGTTTATGTAGGTAGGTGGTCAAGTGTGTGTATCCTCTATAAGAGAGGAAATACGTCTCTATAGATGTGTCCATGAACATTTTTTATATTGTTGCCGAGGCTATATAATATTATAAGTTGGTGTGCTTTACTGAAGCTTCAGTAATTGATAATCACTGAAAACCCAAAATTATTAAAAAGAGAAGGGGAAAAGTTAATTAGATAAAAAAGGAGCAAGCAAAATGGAAAGAATTGCAGTATTGCCAATCACTTGGACAATGCCACCTTGGATTTATCTTCTCATCAAGAGAGAAACTATTTTAAACGCACTCAGATTCGAGGAATGCCAGATTTTTTATTACATGAAAATAAGAAAGAAAATGTGGAGGAACAATTCATTGAGCCTTATGAGGATTGTGTTGCTGTGGAGGAATTAAGTGGAGTCTCAGGAAAAGGTGCCCAGGAGGCTATTGTAGGAGTGACAATGAGAGGAACCCCAAAATATTTGTTAGATGAGAGTAATCAGACACATTCAATTCTTTCACTTGAGCATACTATTCTGGAAGACATCAAAGAAATGCCAGATTTGTTTCACCCTTTCACTTTTTCATACAACTAGTTCTTGATCAGTCTAAATATTATTGATATACTTTTTCCACTGCTAGAAACTATCAAAGTTTTGAGTTTGTATTGATTATTGGAATACATATAGAGTGCTACTGTGGCAAGCAAAGTATCTATTATGGGATCTAAGTTCAACAAGCTAAGCATAGTCTATACTAGTTGAGTTTCTTCGATTTTAATGAGAGTGGTGTCCCTAAGTGGGCATAAATCATTGACCTAAATGGAAGATAAATTGATGCTGAAATAGATTTTATACTTCTCACACAATTTAGTATTTCTGCTTCTCACATAGTTTAGAGTTTCTGCTTGTGTGATGACAAATTATTTTTTTGGCTTGTGTGATGACAAGGAGGGAGTCCCCAACAAGTACAATGTTTTGAGTAGTGAGGGAGACAATAAAATCTATGCCCATGGATAGAGCATATTATTCTGGCAGATTATTAGTGGGTATTCTCAAACCCCATTCTTATGTTAGTATGGTGTTTCCTCTAGTTGACAAGTGCATTATTGATTTTCAAATTTCTACATATTTTCTAGGCTCCATGAGTATTATGTCATTAGAGAAGCAATCAAAATAGGCCTGTATTCTTTGATACTTCCTTTGTATTTTCCTTTAATTGGATGTAATTTGAAATGAGTAAATGGTTTGTCTATATGGCATACTTTTTGACAATCATTTTTCCTTACACTGTTTGTGCTCTTGGACCCTGAAATGACCTAATAAATAATAAAAATAAACTTTTATTGTTTAATATGTTGAGTTTCATGGTTGTAGCCTGTAGGTGCACACTTAATTCCTCCCATTCATGGATTTCCTGAAAACTTTATGGAAGAATTAGAATGTTACCTTTTTCTCCAAGCTGAAAGAAACAATACACTTCCGGCTCTACAACTCCCAATATTTCCTTGACTTGCTTCATCAGATAAACATCCTGGACTAAATATGTCAGTCTGTGATGTCCCTATTTGTTTCAGGTTTATTTTTAGGATTCTTCCTAATGACATTATAGATATACTTGATAAAGATAAACTTCCAAGGGCAAGTAAGCTTTATTCTCTAAAAGAGTGGCATTCCATTAATCCAGAAGTCTAAGTAACTACACTTGGAACATCCTCATGTTTATGTAATCAGAATGGTAGTTTGTTACTCTTTTAAAATGTCACAAGGAACTTACAGCGGTAGCTCAATTAGTTTATTGAAACCATAGCCTTGCAGTATATGTAAAATGTTTTTTGAAATTAATGATATCTATTTTTCAATTAAAAAAAGTGTGTTCACCAAACATTAAATAAATCACCATACCTGAGAGAACTCATCAACAAAAAGTTGAGGGCTGCACCATGTTGTGGTGAATGCGTCGATAGAAAATATTGCAAATAGATCATGCAAACTAGTGAACCCATCATGAACATATGTTGGTAGAACATGAAGCATCAGTCCATAAACTGCACCAGCAAGTGTAGCCATTTCCTCTATCCCTATTGGCCATAACTCATCCACAAAAACAGATAATGAGTTTTTCGTAGTTGATTCTCTTGCAATAGATGCAGCATTGGTTGCTTCAATTACAGCTGCACTACCTTTCTTCTTTAGACCATGTGATGAGATTTGCTTTAATGGTATATGCTGAAACAGGAAATCCAACAATGTTGAAGGACTACCAAAATCTTGTACATATTGTACCATTCGTTCCCTTACTGCTGATAGAGAAGGAACTGCTTGAAGATGACTAAAGCTAAATGACCATGCTAATAGATATCGGACCTACAAATGTACAATATAATACACATGAGAGACATAAATGACAAACCTACTACATATCAAAAGTAACATTTGAAACCCAACTTGAACAAATTTGTGTTGCAGTAAAATTTTCAGTTAAGGTACATCAGGTTTGCATTACCCGATTATTTGCAGTTAAATGGATTTCAAAAATCTCTAATGGCGGTGTTTGAAGAACACAATGAAGATCATCCCTAACAAAGTATGGTTCTTCTGAAGATGAATCAATGTGTGTAGTTTGATCAATCTCTCCATTTTTTGCAATGCTTTCCTTTGATTGAGACATAAGAACTTTTGTGATTCCAAAAGGATGAACTGAATCAGTTGAAAGAAAATTATAGGCAGATCGTTGCAAGATGAAATAGCATGAAATGAAAATATAATAGCATACAAAGAATTTATTCCTCCTTTTCCTAGTCCCCATAGGTCAGCTGCATGCATTAATGCGTCCCTTTCTCGATATGGATGCAACAGTAGCAACATTTTCCCAGAAGTGAACATCAGGCTGTCATGATAGTTCTATTACAGCTCCAATGGCCTCTCCTACACAAGATCTTGATGGAATTGATTCAGCTATACCTGTAGCAAAAAATATCCGAAGAATGTCTTCAAAAGCATGGGCTTCTGCTCTTTCCTAGTTGACATCCTTTAAGGAGTTCAATGAACTGGTCATTTCTGCGCTATCTAGATTGTGAAGTCCAAACAGAAGACAGAAAATGAAAACAATTGTTTCTTCCATATCCATTGGACAATCCTTGAACCTATTAACTGCATTTTCTATAAACTCTATTGTAATATCAACTTCTGTTGTTGTAGAAACATTGATATTCTTCACAACATCATGAATTCCCTCTGCCATTTCCTCCATGTGGCCAAATACTAACTCTAGCCATTTGCGCAGCTGAGAAAGTACAAAAACCCATTAATTTTCCCCAAATTCTTTCCAACATTACCCAATATTAACTACCATTAATTGAGCTAGACTCAGTTCTTTGGCTTGTTACCATCTTATATCTCTACTTGACAATGTAGCCAAGGAGGCCAAGAGCAGTTCTCTCTCTTGTGTACTTGTGTCATCGGTAGACATCATCCTTAAGGTTTCCATCCCACCAAATAAACTCAATGGAAAACAGGACACTGCCACACGAACCCATTCTTATACATATGCAACATACAAGAGAAAAATATTATGTTGGCAATGTCTAATTTCCAGGAAAACAAGCAATAGCTTACCCTTAACATGATAAAATAACTCATAGAAAATCTCCTCAATTTCATACATGTAGCCAATCAAATTAACAATAATTTGTAAATAAAAGTTTCAATTCACCTACCTGCTCCATTTGACATAAGATTAAGGGTGGTCCAGAAATATCTCTTTGCAGCCACTGGCATGTGCCCTCTTTCATGTTTCCTGTATTCACTTCTGCCAAAAAAAAGTCTTGATCGATTTCCTCTGAGTTCCCAATTCTCTTCGACACCATTAGAACAAGGATTTGGAAAATATGTGGTATAATATTTGTAAATCTATTGACAGTAGATGCATTTTGAAACTCCCTTTTCAAGAAATAATGTAGTAAGCGGGAATTATCTGCCTTTGTCCAAACACTACTATCATTTAACAGCACTGCAAGTAACATCACCAAAGCCCGTAAGAATGGTTCCTCAATCTTATCCACTTCATTATCAAAGATAATCGAGGAATTTAGAGGGTATGATTTACCCAAAGTGATACCTTTTAATTCCCCTACAAACAATATATTAATGATAGAGTTCACCATAATTTTTTGAGGATAACTTTGGTATCATTTTGCACATTCACATAAGAATGGCAAGAGATATTGCACTGCATTGTCTCCTGGCCACTTCCATGTGCATAAAACCTCTATTTCACACCATATTCTACAAGAATAAATTTCATTGCAAATTGTAATGCTCATGTTCTCCATTGTGATGTGTGAAGTCTTCATCAGTGAACCAAACAACAATTTATCTTTTCCAAGTGCCAAACCGATTATGTCCACGAAAATTAGAAATATCGTATGCATATTTTTCTGCAAGTAAGTCCACAAATTGATCATCAGTATAGACTCAGCCTTCGACTACATTTGAAAGGATTGACTGCTATTTTAAAGGAAACTCATGAGCTTTGAGAAAAAGATACCTTATAGGAAATGCTAAAGCTGTATGTACATTTCTTTTAGTATTTCATTGCCTAGCTATTACACATTTTTCAGACATTCTAGGACATAGTGATGCACGATGATCAGAGAAATGATGATGTGAGTACCTTCATTGCTCCTGAAAATACATGACTATAATTTTCAATGTAGACATATATATAGACAAATCTTAGTCTAATAAGCCAATCTCTTCAACTCCAAAGATGGCTTGAAATTGTAAAAGGACGAATCAAGGTTGCAAGAGCATTGTATTGGAGCAGAAGAAGAAAAGAGAGTGGGAGTGCCTGGAGAACCATTTCCATAAAAACCACAGGAGTGGGGCATCCCAAGGTTAGATAAACTAGTTGTGAATGTTTTTGTCCATTTGGCATTGCTGTGTCCCTTTCTCTAGATGGAGTTACAAGCACAACGTAGCAACATTTTCCCATAAGTGAACATCAGGATGTTGTGATAGTGCTATTATAGCTCCAGCTGCCTCTCCTACACAATAGCTTGATGCAATTGATTCAGCTATAACTGTAGCAAAAAAATATGGAGAATGTCTTCAAAAGCATGGGTTTCTGCTCTTTCCTAGTTGACATCCTTTAAGGAGTTCAACAAACTGGGCATTTTTGCTCTGTCTAGAATGTGAAGTCCAAACAGAAGATGAAAAATGAAAACAATTTTTTCTGCCATATCCATTGGACAATCCCTGGACCTATTGGAGTAGAAGAGGGAATGAAAGTGGGAGTTCCTGGAGAACCATTTCATCAAAAACCACAGTGGGGCATCCCAAGGTTAGCTAAACTAGTTGTGAATGTTTTTGGCCATTTGGCCATGTCTAGATTGTGAAGTCCAAATAGAAGATAGAAAATGAAAACAGTTTTTTCTGCCATATCCATTGGACATTCCCTGGACCTATTAATTACATTTTCTAATAAATATATTGTAATATCAAGTTATTTTCTTGTAGAAACATTGATATTCTTCACAACATCATGAATTCCCTCTGCCAATTCCTCCATGTGGCCAACTACTGACTCTAGCCATTTGTGCAGCTTCTTCCAATAACTGTAGAGATTATATCTAGACTAGCCAATTGCTCCTCTTGTAACCTTACTAACTATGGATAGGGGGAATGCCTTGTCCTTTTTCCAAAGCATGTCTCATTTCTACAAATGGCTCCATTGGAAGTTCTCCTGAGTAACTCATAGCAAATTCTTGAAAAATCTGAAAATTAGTCACAAGAAAACTCATTACATTGACAAAATATTGAAATTAATAAAGTAACCAAAAAGGGCAGACATGCACGCATTTCTGAAAGGAAAAATGTTTGATAAAAACAAATTTCTTTTAAAGTTACTTTATTAATAGTTAAAACTACTATCTATCATGAAGTTGATTGAATTCGTAACATCGTACTATATGATGATAACCTTACTGTGTATTTTAATAAAATTATTGCAACGCAATTTGTAAGAAAAATAATTCATCTTTAAGAGTTGAATATAACAATGTGTTTAAAGGACCCCGAGGACCCCTAATCCATCTAAGGCAACATTACTGCTATCATGGTTAAAAAGAAAAAATTCATACCACTTCAGGCCCGGGGAATCTTATGCTTCTCATGAAAGCCTAAGGAGGTGGAAGGTGAATGTTAATGACCATTATATAAGGCTTCAAACCATGTTGACTGTCAACTAATGCCATATCCACGTGACCATCTCTAGCTTTGTAGCCAACAGCAAAGGGTATAAACGACCCCTGAAAGTGAAGTGTAATAGAAAACAAAAGGTCACCAAAACTGAGAAGCCTATGGGACTACACGTTTCTGATCCAAAACTTCATAAGCGATGCATAGGACTAAAACAATGATTAATCTCGTCGGATTTTGTTCAATAATTGTGCTCTTTTATGGTAATTGAAGCTTATACCTTATTAGGTTTGCAAATCTACAAATGCTGGGGTATTACTCATATTAAAATTTAAAAGGAAATTACCAATAGACACTGATTGGTTATGTCGAATTATTATTGCTGTCTGGATGGGATGAATAAATGGATTCTTACTTGGCTATTGTAAAATATAATTTCACCATATGCCATTCTTTATACAGTTCAGGCTCCAGCGTATTAGCTTCTCAACTCGTCATATCCTTTACACATGGTAATCACGGAATTGTTACAATAATATATACTAACACGTGGGTATGGAAAAGGACTACAGATTGCACTTCTAATCATAGTAGCAATATTTGAGTAAACTTGGTAATCATGAATCGTTACACTGATATTGTGATATGGAAAAGGACTACAGAATCCAGATTGCACTTCTAATCATAGCAGCAAGATTCGAATAAACTTGTTATGGAAAAGGACTACAGATTGCACTTCTAATCATACATAAATTGTAAATAAAAAAACTACATACAAAATCAAAGTAAAACTTAAATGAAAAACTACATAAATTTATTTATAAAATATTATAAAAATGACTTAAAAGTAAAACTTAAATGACAAATTACATCAATTTACTTTTAGGAGTTTAATTTGATAAATAGTAAAATCATACAAGTAGAACTTAAAATAACTATATATAAAATAAAATGAGAAAGTATATATACACTACAACATAGTACATGGAGTAATATTGTTCTGGTATGCGCAGCGTTCAGCATATGAATGCTTGAATGATATGCAATGAAGTTAAAAAAACATAAGTCTACGTTGCATTTAATTATTGTGAAGTATATGTTAAGGTTTGAAAAGATTTTAGCTTTTACCTTAATTACAAGAAACATCACAACAATAAATAATTTATAATAAAACTACAACAAATATGTTTGTCAAACGTATTATTGACCAAATTATTGTAAATGTAGAACATTTCTTCCTTCCTGTTGACTGCTAAAGATTGTTCTAAGATCAAAAGATATTGCAATCATCTGCTCCCATCAGCCCACTACTAAGGAGTCTAGAGTCGAGAACAATACCCAATATTAACTGCCATTAATTGAGCTAGACTCAGTTCGTTGGCTTGTTCCCATCTTATATCTCTACTTGACAATGTAGCCAAGGAGGGCAAGAGCAGTTCTCTTTATTGTGTACTTGTGTCATCTACGAACCTCATCCTTAAGGTTTCCATCCCACCAACTGAACTCAAAGGAAAACATGACACTGCCACACGAACCCATTCTTCTACATATGCAACATACAAGAGAAAAATATTAGGTTGGCAATGTCCAATTTCCAGGAAAACAAGCAACACCTTACGCTTAACATGATAAAATAACTGATAGAAAATCTCCTCAATTTCATACAAGTAGCCAATCAAATTAACAATGATTTTTCAATAAAAATTTCCATTCACCTACCTGCTCCATTTAACATAATATTAAGGGTGGTCCAGAAAGATCTCTTTGCAGCCACTCGCATGTTCCCTCTTGCAAGTTTCATGTATTCACTTCTTCCAAACAAAAGTCTTGATTGATTTTCTCTGAGTTCCCAATTCTCTTCCGCACCATTAGAACAAGGATTTGGAAAATATGTAGTATAATCTTTGTAAAGCTATTGACAGTAGATGCATTTTGAAACTCCTTTTTTAGGAAATAATGTAGTAAGTGGAAAGTATCTGCCTTTGTCCAAACACTACTATCATTTAACAACACTGCAAGTAACATCACCAAATCCCGTAAGAATTGTTGCTCAATCTTATCCACTTCATTATCAAAGATAAGCGAGGAATATAGAGGGTAGGATTTACCCAAAGTGATACCTTTTAATGCCCCTACAAACAATACATTAATGATAGAGTTCAGCATAATTTTTTGAGGATAACTTCAGGGTCTTTTTGCACATTTACATAACAATGGCAAGAGATATTGCACTGCATTTCCTCTTGGCCACTTCAATGTTTATAAAACCTCTATTTCACACCATATTCTACAAGAAGAAATTTCATTGCAAATTGTAATGCCCATGTTCTCCATTGTGATGTGTGAAGTCTTCATCAGTGAACCAAACAACAATTTATCTTTTCCAAGGGCCAAACCAATCCTATCCACAAAAATTAGAAATCTTGTATGCATATTTTTCTGCAAGTAAGTCCACAAATTGATCATCAGTACAGACTCCATCCTCCAACAACCTTTGAAAGGATTGATTGCTATTTTAAAAGAGACTCATGAGATTTGAGAAAAAGATACCTTATAGGAAATGCCAAGATTGTAAGTACGTTCCTTTTAGAATTTCATTGCCTAGCTATTACACATTTTTCATTTTTCAAACATTCTAGGACACAGTGATGTACGATGACCAGAGAAATGGTGGTGTGAGTACCTTCATTGCTCCTAAAAATACATGTCTACAATTTTCAATGTAGAGATATATCTAGACAAATCTTAGTCTAATAATCCAATCTTTTCAACTCCAAAGATGGCTTCAAATTGTAAAAGGAAGAATCAAGGTTGCAAGAGCATTGTATTGGAGCAGAAGAGGGAATGAGAGTGGGAGTGCCTAGAGAACCATTTACCCAAAAACCACAGTAGTGGGGCATCCCAAGGTTAGCTAAACCAGTTGTGAATGTTTTTGGCCATTTGGCATTGCTGTGTCCCTTTCTCGAGATGGAGCACCAAGCACCATAGTAGCAACATTTTCCCAGAAGTGAACATCATGATGTTGTGATAGTGCTATTACAGCTCCAGCGGCCTCTCCTACACAAGAGCTTGATGCATTTGATTCAACTATACCTGTAGCAAAAAATATCGAGATAATTTCTTCAAAAGCATGGGCTTCTGCTCTTTCCTAGTTGACATCCTTTAAGCAGTTCAATGAACTGGTCATTTCTGCTCTGTCTAGATTGTGAAGTCCAAATAGAAGACAGAAAATGAAAATAGTTGTTTCTTCCATATCCATTGGACAATCCCTGGACCTCTTAACTGCATTTTCTAATAACTCTATTGTAATATCAACTTCTTTTCTTGTAGAAACATTGATATTCTTCACAACATCATCAATGCCCTCTTCCAATTCCTCCATGTGGCCAACTACTGACTCTATCCATTTGCACAGCTGAGCAAGTACAAACTCTGCATCATTAAAGAGGATTCATTGCACTAGAGAAGCTTGTACAGTTTGCTTCTCATGATCTATTAAGTTATGTAAAATTTGGAAACCAGAATATAAGATATCCTAATACACCATTTTTAATTGTTCTTGATAGACATACATACCTATTTGCAAAGCTACCGATTTGGTACAAGATGGAAGAATAGCGGTGAATATGCCTAATCAGGTCTCATCCCCAAAACTAGCATTTCACTGAAGAGCTTCTCCCAAATGGGCTTCTCCCAAATGTTCAATTTGTACATATCATGCCATTATTGTAGTCCAGGTAACTGCATCTCGTTCAAGCATTTTGTCAAACACTTCCTGTGCATCCTCCATGCTCCCACATTTAACATACATATCAACAAGCACACTTCCCACAAATACATTTTGTCGAAACCCACTCCTATTTCTCTCCACATGCACCTCCTTTCTCCTGCTGAACAGCTCTTAAGTTAGTGATCATTGCTGGGAGTACAGTGGCAAAGATTAACTGATACAATTGAATTCTTATTCACTGCATTTGGTAAAGCAGTTCAATACATCCTCACAGAGTCAATCTCAGATTCAATTTGAATAGCTCGTTCTTAGATATTATGGTATCGAGGGGCCATAGCTCTATGGAAAATGATGCAAGATTTCTGGTGGTTCACCTCCATTCCATTGGCCTTACAATACGAATAAAGGGCCTTATAAATTGCTTGGGAATCCCTTAAGTTTTAATCCCCAAAAATTAAAACATCGTCTACAAACAATAGATGAATAAGAGAAATATGAGCCCCTATATTGATACCTTTCAATCTACCAGACTCTTTTTCATGGAGTAGACATCTGCTCAAACCTTCTGCTATAAGAAGACAAATAAGGGGTTACAATGGAAACCCCCACCCCAGACCCACAACTTGTCTTTAGCAAGCCTTCTTTGAAAGACAGTGCTCCTACATGCCCTCACGAATCATTGATTGAGCCATTGAGCGATTTAGAATGCCATCCATATAAGATTGATTTCTCGATAGAGATAGAATGCAACAGAAGTAAGGGTTGCCATATCCAATTTGAACAAATGAGACGAAAGAGATAGATCTCACCCAACCTGAATTGATATATCATCCCATTAAGTGACTAGCTAATGAAATATTAAAACACAATACTACAAACTCCAATCACTTTAGTCCATGAAACCACGTTTGGTTCCATCATTTTGTCAAAAACCCAACGAGCGTCCTCTAGGTTGTCGAATTTGGCATACATGGAAATAAATTTGTTATTCAAAGACACTTCTAGATTAAACCCCATGTCAATCATGTGGGTGTGGACTATTTTAACCCCTTTCACATATTTCATGTTAAGGTATCTCTGCATTAGACAAACTTAGGTTTGGGAGTCTCACTGAATTCCTGGGTGATTAATGAGATGCATTACATAGTCATAGGTTTGGGAGTCTGACTGAATTCCTTAATGATTCATGAGATGCAGACTATAGTCAATTCCTCCAATCGATTATGAGTACATAGTATCTATGATAGTATCTATGATATTCACATATGGCCTTCGTGTCTGAAACAATTTATTACATGCCATTGTTGTGATGGTAAAAATCCCAAATCATGAACTTTTTTCTATTTAATTGATTATATTGTTTTTGGCCTATACGAGGACTTATCTCTACCTCTATGAAGATTATAGAGTTATTATTATATGCTTTCTTAATACCCTCACATCATTAGCATTTTTCCATTTTTTTAACCCATTTTGTTCTTAGTTATGAAGATAAAAGAAAATGTTACTTTCAAATTTTCAAAAAAAAAATGAAAGTAATATCAACGTGCTTCATTGTGTTTAAGTCTTTATGAGTGTTCTCAGTTTCATTAATTTTGGCTTCTACCTTTTATATAGCAATGGTTTTTTTTTAATTATAATTATTTTAATTATTTAAAATTATGTAATTTTGGATTGAGTTTTTAGTTACTTTGGGATAACAATTTGTTTTTAATAAAGTGAAAAAAATGTATAACACTTTAGATTATTAAAAATAGTAAATTGACAATTTGAATCCATTTATTAAAGGCATAAAATAACTATTCAAACACTTTTAGAATATTTTGAAAACAAGTCATCTTCATTCATAAAGATAAAGGGAAAAAATTAACTCATTTTTCAATTCCAACTTTTCCCCTTGGGAATCTTTCTAATAGGGATGAGTTTTTGGTCTCCTATCCTAAAGAACATACTCGGGTTGTTGAGGTCAGTGCTAATGTTACAGAAGGAGAACTCAATGTTGTATTATCCAAGGTTTTAAGTGATGGTGTAGCCTCAATATCGGCTTATGGGTTGGTTGATAAATCATTGGGATTCGATGATTTGATTCTTCCCTCCCATTTTCCAATAGGAGTTTCTTGTAGGATCCTATCCTAGTTTTCTCCAAGTCAGATACTGACCTAGACCCTTTAGTCTCCAATAATCTAAATGTAACCATCAGGAAGAACAATGGCAATAGAAGGAGGAAAGTCCACTCAGATCAGCCAATGTGGGGAAACGAGTCGATGATAGTCAAGGAAATTGTTAATGGGATTTTGGATTCATAGGATGCACTATTAGACGTTTTCAGACCTTTTAGAGTAGATTTGGCCATAAATCTTGTTACCTAATGATGATGTTGTCCTTAAATGTTAGAGGGGTGGGGGTGTACCTTGAAGATTGCCGCTCTCAAGAGGTTATTACATTTGGTTTGTCTGGATGTCTTATTATTTTAGGAAACGATAGTCTCTTGTTTGAAAGCAAGGGAGTTTCTCTATATTATTCTCCCCACATAGGATTGTTGTTTGGTTGATGCTACATGCCTTTAAGGAGTTCTTCTTTTTGCTTGGAACCTTGCTCATATTAGACTTAATCCCTTTCGTATTTTTGGGGGTATCTTATTCAAATGTTTTTATAGGGTTTTTGATATACCCCTACACATTATTAACTATTGTGGGATTTATGTTGATCAATTAGAATTCTGGGAGGCTATTGAAAGGTGTGGTCTAGTCCTTGGTTGTTCTTCCCTCATTCTAGTAGGGGACCTCAACTTTACCACCACTACTTAAGGAATCGTGGGGCTCCAAATCTAGGACTAGACAGGTGGCCCCTTGGTTTCAACAATACATTACAAATAACAAATTGGTGGATGTTGAGCGAAGCCCCTTGGCTCCTACCTAACGTAACAGGTGGGTGGCAAAAGCTACCGTGGCCAAAAGACTTGACTGATTTTTATTGGAAGAAGATTTTTATTGTAAGGATTAGTTCATGGAAAATATCATCTACTTCAAACATACCCATGGGTCACTGGGTGATCATTTGTTTTCAAGGATTAAAAAGAAGAATTAGGATGACGATAGAAAGGACTAATTAGATACATTCCTACAAAATGTAGTTGTGAATTTCATTCTTGCTAGCAGGGATACTTTAAACGAACTCATCTTGGTGAATCTACATCGACTGGTGGAGCTACGTCGACTAGTGCAGTTGGATGTTTGATGGTCGCAAATCATGAAAAAAGTTATATTGAAGTTAGGAAAACACTTCAAACGTATGGGACTTGCAGGGACTCTTACATTCTCGAAGGATCAACAACTAGCTATGATGCTTCTAGCTAGGTATCGAGATGGTACTCGTTCTAGTACCTAATTTGTAATTGACATAGGAACCTAATTTTCCTTTGGCACGTGCTTAACTGAGTTTGCTTCAATGGTGCAATAGGGATACAGATGGTCAAGAGAAAATTCATGTAATTGCCTTGTTGGATCTCTAAAGATCGAGGTGCATGGCACCAGTATTAATAATAGAAGGCAGACAATTTACAAGATTTAAACTTCATTATCAAATTTGCAATTTTTAAGGACACAATTAAAAATGACTAACATAAATGACTAACTCATATTCTTCTAGCTAGTCATTTTTTATGCCGTGACTAAATTAGTCATTTATGTTAGTCATTTTTAACTCTGTCACTTATTCTCTAGCCATATTTGTTAACTCGTGACTAAATTAGTCGTTAATTTTAGTTGATTATAGTTGGGTCAATCAAAATTGCTCATATTTAGTTGTAAATCACTTGAAAAACCTGTGGTGACTAGAATTTTTAGTCACCTAGTAGCTAATTCCTCATTTTGTACTAGTGAATTTTTATTTATATAGGGAAAGCCATGGGGGCTTCACTTGCTGGCCAATATCCTATCACGTTAGTTCATATTGTGGGTTTTAACACTATCAAAAATTGAACCAATACATTGCAGGTATTGGGGGGATGAGGGGTTTAAGGTGGGGGTGGGTAGAGTGGTTTATAAGGATTGAGGTATAAAAAGGGGTGGGGAGGAGGTTTTAAGTATTGGGAGGGGGTTTCAACAAAAAGATTTTGGGTCAATATCTCTCAAAATTAAGGGTATTCTTTAATATCCCACGATCCCACGTGCTATGTGAGAGGTTCACTAACTGAAGTCCCTATGGGGACAACGAAGGAAAATTTCTTAGGTCCCTTTAAGTTCAGTTCACATTGATTCAAGTATTTGGATTTTATCAATTAGGTTGAAAGTGAATGAAATAACTTTGATATTGAGCTAGAGGATCTTGTAATATTAAAGTTTAGTGATAACCTAAAAAAGGATTAAGTAGAAAAAAATCAAGTGGGTGAAGTTAGAGTACAAGAATTCGTGTGACTATATATTTGCAATTTAGAATAAGATATTTAAAACATATACATTAAATCTAATATGAGTGGAATATTCACAACAGAAGAATTGGAGAATATAAAATTTGGAATCCTTAAAGATAGAGCTCTTAGAGTAGTAAGAATCTAAATGGCACATAATGAGTTGAGTTATATGGTTTTCCCAAGGTGACAAGAACACTCTCTTTTTTTCACAAATATGATAGAATGAGAAAGAATATTAATACAATATGGAGTATATCCAATAGGGATGTTGAGCAAGCAAGTTTTGGTACATATATGCGGTAAGAGCATCTCACTTTCAATATTTATTTATGGAACTAACAAGAGAGGTAAAATTGTGGATATTGTTTCCTTTTGTAACATACCTCTTGTATCCCCTAAAATTTTGATAATTATGAACTGCATATTGTATGTATCTTTGGTGAGGAGCTCAAGGCCAAGGCCCCACCATAAATACCTTGTCCTTTGTATAAGTGAAAATCCCAATAGTGGAAGACTTAGGGGACTTAAGAATGTGACCCAACCTTCAACACGTAACCGAATCCACTAGAGAGAGAGCCTAGTGGTTAAAAATGCCTCGGGGATCTAGTGCAGTTTAACCTAGTTTCCTTAAAATTGGTTACAATACAGTGGCAAGAAAACTAGCTAGCGTAATAATGGTGGATTTCTTAGTGGTCAAACGATGGTGAGAATGACATTAAAATACTTACATGCATAAAGCAAGTAATATCCCACTTGTCGTTTCCTAAATACTTTGTAAATCATGAAAATTTTTATTGTAATTTTTATGGTGAGGAGACCAAGGCCAAGGCCCCCACCAGAAACAAGACCTGGAAACCTATACAAGTAAAATTATCCAAGGGGTAAACTTAGGAGACTTAAGACTCCAATGCAACTTAATGACGGGCGGCTAAACCCACTGGGGCTAAAAGCGAATGTTTTGGGAGATATTTAGATGTCGTAGTCGTAAATACCATCTTAGTTATGGTAGTGCTAGGGGTATGGTTTGAGCTCTTCTTTCACCATAATTACCCCAACTAAGAAACAACAATTCCAACTATGAAATAATAGCCTGGTTAATTTAAAATTTTAAAGTAGGTTACTTTAAATCGCGACATAAAGGACGAACACTCTCGGGAGTAATTTGTTAAAAAGCCATACGCAGATAACTATATCAGCATACCTGAATTAATTTAGATAATGATATAGAAGTTACCCTTAACTAATATATATGTTGACATATATTAGCAACCAAGCGAGTTATAGAAAAATCAATACCTACGGACTAGTGGTCACAGGGATTCAAGAAGGCTAAAACAATACCTAAGAAAAATTCTTTTATTGAATATAATGAAGAATGCTAAAAGCCTAAATTTTATCTATATTTGTATATCATGGATAAAATGAGGGATTGAAGAATATCTCTTTCCTTCATGGGAAAGAGTGAATAAAACAAAGTAATTACCTTTTCCTTCCTGGGAAGAGTGAGTAGAGGAAAGTATTTATTTCTTTCCATCGTGGGGAAGAGCAAATAAAGGAAAGTATTCAATTTATTTCCTTAGAGGAAAGCATTTAGTTCGTTTCCTCGTGGAGGAATATCCTTCTTTTGGTTTATTTAATTATGAGGTGAGCTCAACAAGTGGGGGGGGAAGAAGGGGGGATCTATTCTCCCCATATGAGGGGAGCTCTGCGTTTTATGGAGGAGATCTCTCTACATCTCTAGGAGATTGGATATGTGCTATTGCTGATAGAGAATGGATCTTTGCGATTTTTGGACGAGATCAGCATTTTCAGAGAGGAGTGAGGCAAATTGCAAACCCAGCTCACTCTTTCTAGGAGACTTAAACATTCCAGGTATGCACTAACACAGAGGTGTTTTGTTTGGGGCATTGCATTTTGATTTCTTGGCTGGAGATTTACCTTTATAGCATGCTATTGTATTTTATTTTGAATGGTATGAGATCATGAAAAACATTTTGATTTCATTCTTCTATCTCCTTGGTCGAGATTTGCTTTACGGCGTTTATTTTATTTTATTTTATTCTGGAATGGCATGGGACCCTTTAGATCTTATAACTATGTTGGGATTTCATTGAAAAGGGGGGAATTTTCAGCCTGCATGGTCTGTTTGCATTTTTTTTATGGATATGAAACTCCACCCTTAGTGTAGTAGTGTTGTATGAAACTCCATCTTGTTGTATAGAACGCGTTGTATTGTTTTCTTTAAAAAACCTTATATGTAATGTTTTTCAGCCATTTTATTTACTCAAGGCTATTGAAGGCTGCATGGTTCTTTTTATTTACTGAATGGTTTTTATTTAATGAAGGCTGCTATTTTGATCAGCCATTTCATTTACTGAAGGCTGTGTGGTTCTTTTTTACTGAATGGTTTTTATTTAATGAAGGCTACTATTTTGATCAGCCATTTCATTTACTGAAGGCTGTGTGGCTCTTTTTTTATTGAATGGTTTTTATTTAATGAAGGCTTCTATTTTGATCAGCCATTTCATGTACTGAAGGCTGTGTGGTTCTTTTATTTACTGAATGGTTTTTTTTATTTACTAAAGGCTGCTATTTTGATCAGCCATTTTATTTACTGAAGGCTACATGGTTTTTTTTTATTAGTGGAGGTATTTTATTTACTGAAGGCTGCTATTTTGATTGGTTTGAGTATGGAAAATACCAACACGATTGTATGTGATCTGAGTTTCAAGGGTAAACTTGAACTTCTTGTGTATGGAATTGGAGTTGATATAATAGTCGAATGTTTTCCAATTTTGTTTACATCAGATCTGTTGCCTTGTTTTAGATACTTCCTGTAGGATTGAGTTATGAATAGTAATTCTTTGATGGATAGACAATTTGACCCTTTACATTCATCATGACCTCTCTTTTTAATATATGATTCCTTGATCTGAATGCTGCAAATGGATTTAGATCTGCATTAGGCATATTTTTCGTCATTATAAGCATATGCCTTCAGTATACTCATAGGGTATCGGATTTGTGGTCTATGTGGAAAGCTTTATGAATGCGATTTTATTTGAGCGGCGACTTCCATCTTTTCCAGTGCTACAGGTTTTTGCTTAGTATGCACTTGGTAATAGCCTCAACTATTGTCTTACAATGGTTGGAGGGCTTAGTCTAGAAATAACCTCTTGAAAATATGATATTTTCCTTCCTGACAGTTTGGTAGTAATATTTGTCTTAGTGAATACGAAATTATCTTTAAGAAAAAGGAATGGACTCCTTCTTTGGGAGAAAAATTTGTAATGGATACTAACAATACCATTGTTATTAATGGCAATTGATGTGCTTTTAGGAGATTAATGTTAAAATATTATACTAAAACCTGATGTAAAGGTTCTCTCTCTCTGAGCATATGAGAAACTGGGAAAAGGAAAAGAATAACACAACAGATATGATGTGTGTTGTATACCTTCTTATGTCAAATTTGTGTTAATAAAAAGATGACTAAAATTTGGTGGACATAACCCCCGGGTGGGGTGAACCATGTATATCTATGTCTTTCATGTTGCATCTTATGTGGTCTTGTTATCATATTTATGTGCGCCTCATGTGTTACATATTATGCTGAATCTTATGTGTTCCCCGCTTGTCTTTTGTGCGCATGAAATGTTATGTCTTATGTTGCGACTTATGTATCAGTTTGTGTGCACCTAATATGTTAGATCTTATCTTGCATCTGTTGTGGACTGAAAGTGGTTTGAGGACCCAACCTAGCATATATTTTTATTTTGATCATAGCCCATGGATTGGGTGAACCACAAATATTGGCATATCTCTCTCTCTTACTGGCATATTTGATGTATTTCATCTCTGTTTTGTTTGATTTGCGTTTATGTGAGATTGAGTTTTGCTAGTTATTAAGATACATATAATGTTAAGTTAGAAAACAGTGAAAAAGACGATTCTTGAGGTATAACTGCATGGATACAATTAAGGTTTGAATTGCACTAACAAATTAATAAATAATCTCATAAGGTGTCTTGCTATCTGATATGAATCCATTGACAGTCCTGAAAGTAACAGTTGGATTGTCCCTTTTTCTTTTTCACAGATAATGCCATGAAGGGTATAGGGGTTTGTTACAATCCTCTTGCTTATCTAGGAATTTAAGACTTACTGAGATGTAAGGCCATGCAAACCTTGAGTATAAAGATGATTATAGAGGTAGGCTATGGATTTGAATGAAAGTGTACCTCTTTGATTCAATAGTCATAAATAAAATAATGAGTAGTCTTTCAAATAGGACATCTTTGTTTAAAAGAAGGATAATTCTATAACTCGGTATTTTGACGGTGGATCCTTTATGGCTAAAGTTTAAATTTTGAAATAATGAATTAAATCAATCAAGAAGTCCATATGCTAGTCGCAAGTGATTATATGTTGAAATGTGGAATTTGAGTATGTATAAAATAAGTAGTCCTCTATTGACATCAAACAAATTTACGCATTATTGTATGATCTTTTGATCACACCATTTATATTAATATTAAGGTTATGATTGTAGTGCCAACTAGAGGAGTATTACATTATAATTACCAGGTAAGGCTTTCATTCAATGACTAAAATATAAAGGACTGTTAGAAAAGTGTTAATGCATAAAACTATGCGATGCATAATGGAGTTATATAAATGCGTGTGTCATCAAAAAATCAGAAGGGTACATATATATTTTTTGATAAGCAAAATCTGAACTTAGAGGAGCCTTTGCAAGTAGGTATAAGATGTCTTTGACTTGTTAATTTTCTTATTGACATATTACGGATGTTACACCTTTTTCCCTAGTTTTGTAAATCATGAACAAAATTTGGAACTTGTAATTGAAATTCATTTTGTAGAACTTGACAAAGTGATTGACTTGTTTAAAGAGTACAAGAATCTTGGGTTAGATGGATGGCCCATCAAATTACGTGTTTTATTCTTTGAGTTATTAGGGAATGATATGTTGTTGGAGGTTGAAAAATCTTGTAAAGTTGGGAAGGTTCTAAGTTCCATAAACACCACCTTCTTGTTGATGATTGACAAAAAAGATGTTCTTGAATCATTTAATGGTTTTGGACAAATATCATTATATAAATTTTCATATAAGATTTTCCCCAAGGGAATAGCGATAAGAATTAAACCAACACAATCCCCAACTGTCTCAAGCGATCAATTTCGATTTTTTAATGATAAAAAAATTCATGAAGGCATGGGTGGTTATAATTTGGGGCCCCACGTATGGACCATGAGCTTTAGGGACAATTTTACAACATAAGACCATAGTTTTGACTATATTTTAAGTCATGCATCAAGAACCATCCCCTATGCATTGATCGTAGCCATAATACTTGTAGAAGGGATGCAAATATGGATGCAACAAAAATAGGAGCAAAAGGGGGCCCATAATGGGGTGCACCAAAATCATCATCATCACCATCATCATCATTCATTTCATTTCCATCATAATCATCAGCAATGTCGTCATTGCCATTATCCTCATTGTCATCATCATCATTGTAATCATTCTCCTCATTATCAGTCATCATCATCATAACCATCCTCAATATCATAATCATTATCCTCATTTTCATCTTCAACATCTGGGTGTAAAACTGGATGCAAAAGTGGATGCAAACATGGATGCAACAAAAGTAGGTGCATAATGGGGTGAAACAAAAATGGATGCAAAAGTGGATGCAAAAAATGATCCAATCATGGAAGCAAAACATGATGCAATCATGGAAGCAAAACATGATGAAAAAAGTGGCACAAAAGTGGATACAACCATGGATGTAAAATTGGATACAAAATTGGATGCAAAAGTGGATACAACCATGGATGTAAAATTGGATGCAAAAGTGGATGCAAAAAAAGTAGATGCAAAAGTAGATGCAAAAGTAGTCGTAACACCCAACGCAAAACCCGATGCAAAAGTGGATTAAAAAATGGATGCAATAAATGATGTAAAATTGGATGCAAAAAAAGATGCAAACGTGGATGCAAAAGTTGAAGAAAAAGTGGGTGTAAAAGTAAGTGCAAAAATGGGTGTGGATTGGGATGCGACAAAAGTGGATGCAAAAGTGGATGCAAAGGTAGATGCAAAAAAAGACGTAAACATGGATGCAAAATGGGATGCAAAAAGGGATGAAAATGTGGGTGCAAAAGTGGACAAAAAAATGGATGCAAAAGTGGATGCAAAAATGGCTGAAACAAAACAAGATGCAAAACTAGAGTCAAAATAGGATGTAAACATTGATGCAAAACTTGGGGCATGAAGGGATGCAAAAAAAGAAGCAGAAGTGGATGCAAAAGTGGATGTGAAAAGGGATGCAAAAGTGGATGAAAACAAGGGCATAAAATTTGAGTAAAACATGGGCATAAAAGGGGGAGAAACAAGAGTAGATGTACAAACTAGGCACAAATTTAGGTTCAAAACTAGGCTCAAAACCTGTCGCAAAACCTGATGCAAAACCTGGCACATAACCAGGTGCAAAACCCGGTGCAAATTACGCCGCAATTTGCGCCATATTTAGAAAAAGGATGCAAAAAAAGCCTAAAATAGCACCAACCCATGAAATTGCACCATTTTGTCTAAAAAATGAAGAAAAATACACTGAAAGATGGTCTATACGCAAAAAAAGATGCAAAAAGAGACGCTAAATCCAGTTTTTGTTGTAGTGTTATCTTGGAATATTCTCCCAAACTTGTTCAATACCTAATACCACAAGCCCTTTAGAGATGTATCAATTCCAAAGACAATATCCAAGTATCTAAAAAATTGACCTTGTACAATATTCTTCTATTTAAAAAAAAATTAATTTGGAAAGTTTCCCAATCAACAATATGTGTCTTCTCCTTAATCACCCATTATCAAATGCTTTAGCATATATGTCTATGTATATTGCATTTTTCCTTCGATAGAGCTTTGAGTGGGATTGGGGCTAAGATTATATTGATAAACAAAAGGAAAATTATGTAATTCTACATCATTTGAAAGAAGAATGCCTTGAACCTTTGCTTACATTTGAGTAGCTTCAAGAAGATAACCAAATGCATATGTGGAAATAGAATTGTCATGTAATCAAGGTGCTAAAGCTTCAATCATTTCTTGATGGATATTTGGACTGGAATAACCTATGAAAAATGACCATGAATATAAACTCTGGTTGATGCATTTGAGAAAATACTTGAGACTACCCACTACTTGAGTAAAAAAACTTCCAAACCTTGACCAAAAGATCATATTAAGGATGGAAATTTGTTCAAAAATGTTGCACCTTCATCAAAGTAAATCATCAAGAAGAGATCCTTTTCAATGGTGCCCTTACTGTTTCAATGTTTTTCCATGTTTAATAAGCACGTTTAGCATGAATTGACCCTTAATCAAACCGATTCATCCATGCTGAACAATCCTTTCAACAGTTAAATGTTGTTGGATAGGAATTTAGCTCTAGGACATTATATGATATATCAAGCAATCTAATTGGGGGCTAACCTCTTATAGTGTTTCTACTTTGTTCCTTTTACGAGTAAGCTTGATCAACCCCATATCCACTTCGTGACCCATATGGTCCATTTCTAATTTTGCATACATATGATTAGAATATAATCACCAATTATGCCCAAAGAATCATAAAAAGTCACAAGGATGTGCATCTAAGGTGGAGAGATTTTCCCTCAACCATATCATGTAAATCCTAAAGAATCCCAATTTTATCCAAAGTTCAAGGAAGAAATTACTTCTCAAATATGGGGATTTTAATAGGCACAACCTACGTAATGAGTATTTTTTCCTCATTTCAAGTGACATCACAATCCCCTCAAACAAAGATTCTTTGGAATTTCATTGGAAAACATTTTACTTATTCTATGCCCATATGTTTCAACTCCACAATATTTGACAACCATGATTTTTAAGTTTTCATAATCTGAATTTCCTATTAAGTACTCCAAATAGATTTAAGTGACATCATCGCCTATTTGCCATGGTTAGCAATTTGGCTAGTCATTAATTCTTGAGCCACCTTATTGTTATGTTGGGTTAGTTTTGTGGAGCATTAAAGGTGGTTATTGGATATTGTACTATAGATATATTTAATTTCTAAATACATATTGATTTGTCTATCTTCGACTACTTCTTCCTTTGTGTGTAGTGGTATAATTCTAATTTTTTGGTAAAAGAATGGAAGCTTAGATGATATTAGTGGTTTTTCAATTTGAGAGTTACAAAACAAAGTACTTTTAAGATCATAGAGTTATACGAAATACTTTTCTTTAAATTTGGAAAACTATTATGGTTAAACTATAGGGAGTATTGTGATTGAAATTTGAGAAATATATGAAATATTTTCGAAATTGATATATAAGTCTATATAACGAAATTTTGTATTCAAAATGATTATTTGTAATGGAGTTATAATTTTTTGTACTTTATAACATTTATAACATTAATTTAAGAGGTTATAAGGGATTATAATATTTTTTATTGGTCGAAGTGAATTAAAATATTAAAGGTCTCCATTTTCTAGACTCTTAGTGATCCATGATTGGAAGGGGTTTATCGAGTTACCTCATGATATAAGAGGAATTGTAATTTTAGATGTTATTTAAACAAAAATTCATAGAGATTTAATCTCTGAACATTACAAAATTATAGGGAGTTGTAAGGTGGTTTGGAAGTCACAATGGGTTTATCTTGTGCAAGTTATTATATTGAGAGTACTTTGTAATTTTAATTATAATAATGTTTTCAAATTTGGAGTTTGGGACTTTAAAGTGCTTTGAACGTTATCAGAAGATACTTCAAAAAATACATTTTTTTATATTGTCTCCTAAAGCTGCCAAAGCTTTAATAGGGGGGTCATAGAATCTTTGTTTGCGTGCCTCGTCTATTGGTTCATGGTAGAATTTGACCTTGTGGATATTGGTGTATGGTGGTATTTTTATTTTCTAGAGAGAAACTCTCTAACATATAATGAATCAAGCACATGCACACTATTATATAAAGACACAAATACAAGAAGAAAATAAATAATAGTATCAATCTAAGAAGGCAAGCAAAGGAAATCCATGAATTGAACCTCACGGAAAATTTGGTCACAAATTTGACGCATATTGCATAAAATGGTCATCTACAAAATTTCTTTGGTAAAGTATTTGAATGTGTTTTGTGGCTTGTAATTAGAGTCATTTGATCTGGCCCGACATTGAATATGGCGATCAAAGGTATTTATTTGTGACACATTGTTTTGGATATGTAAATCAATTCTTTAAATCAGGATGTGAGTGAACATCAAAGATTTGTTCAATATTATGCACACTTTAATCAACATTGCACATGGAACAACAATTCAAATAAGCAAACATTCACTCAATGATGTGACCAATATTGTCTATAAGTTATGCATAAAAATATTGATATTCTCAAAACTCATAATAACTTGATAAATAATGAATTGCATTTTTTCAACAAGATTCTAAAACCATACTTCTCCAACATAATCCATTATTTTGATTAACATTTTTGGAAAGTGAACAAGAGGATATTGAGCACCATCTAGCTATGAATTAGTCATATGAATTTGATGAAGGCATTATAGAAATAAATAATGAATAGGATGAAAACACTAAGCTGATAGAAAATACCATGGATAAATAGACTAAGTCAGCTAAGGATAAGTTTGAAAATGAAGGTAATTCTATAATACTTTAGGAAGAGTTGCAATTCAAGAGGAACAAATTTTTCCTAAGATATGACAAGACCGAGTTTGACTTTGTTCACATTCCTAATTAGTCCAAACTTGTGAAATTTGTGAGTATTAGATTTCTTGATGATGATTTACAAAGGCATATTATTGATAACAAGTTAGATGAAAGTACCTAAACTTGATGATCAATATGAGTAACATGAAGAAAAGGATGATGGAAATGAAATTGATAATGATAATTTGGATGGTGTACCTAAATAGTGCCAACATTGTCACCAAGTTGGACATCGTAAATTACAATGTGTTGATATTTAGCCATTGAATATATGTGGGAAAACAAACCACCTTGCACAAAGGCGTTGAAAGCGACCAAAGATTAAGATAAAAACAAAAGTAAATTTTGGATGGTTAAGTATGTGGCATCATACTTTGGAAGCCATGTTATTATAAAGGCCTTATCGATGGATTGATACATAGTTACATGGATGCTTGATCAACTAGATTTATTTTGTATATGGACATGAATCTTTTGATTTAGGATTTGATTATTCAAGGAATGAACGAGGCCCACTTTATCTATTATTTTTAGTTGGAAATTGAGTCTATAGATTCCACTCAAAGATAGTATGTGTTAGCACTCAAAATTTCTATGCTCTTAATACAAAAAAATTAGGAATTTTTGTTAGAGGGCACTCTTATTCATTCATCTTGGTATAAGTTTTCATTCTACAATGAAAATTATAAATGTTTAATATAAAGGTGCTATATAATGAAATTCTCACTCTTCAACATGCTACAAAATGAGCTACAATTCTGTAGAAAAAGGTTATTGTGGTAATAATTCAATGCTAAAGAATCAAAGTCAATTATACAACAAAGGTTCAATTCCATTAGTAGGGAAGCACTGCAGAATCCCATTAATTTAATGGACAAGTGTCTCTTATCATAATCAATGACCCAGTTGATTAGGAACGTGAAATGATTCATATACAATTCATAGAATGATTTATATTTCTTTTTTGAAAAAAGGAAAAAAAATATTTCAAAAATGCAATTTAATCTCCCCATCCATTTTATGTTTTGAAACACCTTATCAAGAATTCATTCTTCAGCTACCATATTGTATACTCAGTTATGGCACCCCATAAAGGCAAAAATCCAGTGCATTATTAGCCTCATGGCATGATACTCGATGTTTATCCTTGTAATACCCCTAGTTTTTCCTTGTATGAATTTGAACAAAATTATGTAAATGATATAAATATGTTACTATGGCTTCCTAGTGAGAAGCCCAATGGCAAGGCTTGGCTAGTGAATGGATATGCATGTATGATGTAAATATTTTATTTGGAATTTGTGTTTGGATTATCATGCCAATTGGAAATGGATGCATAAATAATAAAATGGTCCAAGAATGGATTTGTAAATTGCACCAAAGAGGCTATGATTCCACCAGAGGGGAAGAGGAAAGAGGGGCCATGGGAGACCAAATCCTTGCTTCCATGTGTCAACACTAGAAATCACCCAAAATTATGTGATGTGCCTTGAATAAGCCAATTATCTCATTTTTTTACTATTTTACAATCATTGAATGCATGTTTTGTGTTGGTGGAAAAAGTCATCTCATGTTGTTATTGAAGTATGGGACTGACTACATTTTTGTGACAGTTTTTTCAGCTGTTAGAAGTCAGTCTATAGCTTCCGGGAGTCCTTCCTTCTACTGTCACATGTTAAGCTAATTGTCTTGGCACCATTTTCTCATACCTATTGGAGTCAATCCTCACTCACACACACTCTCAAGAAGATCTACACTACTCAAATCTCTTTATTGTTGTTCATGACTTGCATAACCCCAAAAAATTGAACTTAGGTACATAGATGCAAATTTGGAAGGGAAAATTGATGGTTCTAGGTGAGCCGAGAGGTTGGGTGAGTTAGGGAGCCTTTCCCATTGTTTTATCCTGCTAGTGGATGCTTAATAATCCATGAATTGAGGCTATAGGTGGTTCTTTAGCAGCCTTAGTAGGTTAGTCTTCTTCTGTGCACAAAGGAGGAGCACTCAACAAGATGGATATCCAAAGAGAACTGTTGATCAATGAAGGGGATTCATGATCCAAGTAGGGTGTTGTGTGGGGAAGGTATTATGGAATCCAAGGCACGAGAGTTGAGTGAGAGCCATGTAGAGATCTGAATGAGATTTTGGCTACGCATAGAGAATATATCATGTTTTGGGACAAGAGAGAGAATCATGTAGGTGTTTCATTCATCCTAGTGGTATCGTAGCCCAGCTTGTGGGTGGCCTCTGAATGTTAAAGAATATAGGTTAGCAAAGTTCCTATGGTTGGTGGAAAATCTCTCTTACACAACTAGTTTCTTGGATCTGGGTTGTTTAAATATAATTATTCTTATTTATTTGAATGTGAAATGATTTTAAATTATAGAAATAATGTTTATGCTTGCATATGCATGTTCATTGTGTGTGGGACAATTTATTTTCCACTATGTATGGTTACTTATTTTTTGCACATGTATTTTATCTTTATAAATTTGTTATATGGGGGTTGGGGTGAAATTGGAGGCCCCAAATCTATGTAATGTTCCCTCTCGAGAGTCAAATTGGATAAGGGGGACGTAACAATCCTGAATGCAAACAAAAAATTTAGGATATTTGTTGTTATAAGTTCTTCCAATGTCTTCAAGGATATAACAAGCAATAAACATAGGTTTTTCAAAATATTTGATTGTTACCAGGCCATGCTTAGTGGATTAATTATCAGAGTATCTCAGGAATCAATAGCCCACATTTCTCCTTTCTATATAGAAGGTGAGAGGTGGTTTATACAGAAGCAATAGCCCACATTTCTAGTTCTTATATTTTGGAATTGAATTCCAACTAAACCATAAGGAATCTTCAAAAAATGTTAAAAACCCCTTTGGGAGTGTGGTGATTTATCTTAATTGACGGAAATTTTAAAAATTTTGCAATGGTCTAGGAGAAATTAGGGTCCATACAAGACGAGATTTAGCAAAAAAATATTGCGATCATTTTTTAAAAACTGAGTCATCATCTAAATGTCTCGAGATCATGGATTTCAAAGAATTTTACTTGAACTATCCTTAATTTACTCCAAGAAATCATTGATGATTTCTATCTTTATTTTATTATGAAAAGTTTATTCCACAAAGCTTGTAACATCTTGAGTCTTTTAATTTTTATAAATTGGATAATTTGAATGTAGAAGGGAGTGGAATCTTTTCCTCTTAGAGAGACATAGGGGGTCATAAGGAGCAATATTCCTATGTGTATATCTTCTCTAGAATCCAATACAACAATTGATTTTCATGTTCAATAGTAATTTGTACATTGGTTAGATTGTGTATTTCTTATCCTATCTTTGTATTTATTTTATTTAAATGCAAAAAATTTATTGTAGTGCATTAATGATCCTTCATAATTCAAATCTAATAACATTTGTGATTCCATTTCTATTGCCTAAGTTTGCAAGTTGCTTTAAGTGCAAGATTTATATCTTCTAAACAATGTTTAAAGATCAAAATATCTTCTTGTGAATGTTAAGCTAACTTTACTTTGCATTCAAATTCCTTCTTCTTTTCTTTCTTTTATATTTGGTTTGATCTCTGAGTAAGATGCCAAGGAATTGTGAGACTTTAGCTTTTTTGTTAGATACCATTAAGCTTTAAATATAATATATTTTACTACCTTGTGGCATTGACCTACCTTTCAAAACTAAACAACTGTCACACTAATGTTATCCCAAGCTAAAGGTGTGCTAAACCTTCCCTTCGTGTAGTCAAATGACAACCTTTAGTGCTAACATCTTTCGGCGTCATTTCTAGGGATGAAATTGAAGATTTCCCTTGGGAGAATGACCATGATTAGATATGAATTTGATGGTGATATTCATACACAAATTTGACTGGAGATATTTTAGCTAGAGGTTCCATGGCCAAAGAATCCACTGGAAAATTCACTAGTTCATAATGTCAATGTCGTCTGATTCTCGAATGAATGCTATAGTACCTGCAAGGTTTTCTCTTATAAATTATTCTATTGTCCACATTTTTCCAAATGATGTTTCTATTATGGATTAATGGGAAATTTTCATTCCAATATTCAGATATGGTAAAGACCACAACCCTACAAAGAATTTGGTTATGTTTCATGAACTTATGTATCAGTTTCGTATTCTCCATGAAGATGTGTGAAGAATTCCTTATGTATTCCCTTCACATAAGTTCCTAACAATGGTCCATATCTATACCTTTTTCTAGAATTTTATCATTGAAATAATTTCATTACATTTTCATAATTACTGTAAACAAAATTTTCCAACTAAGCTTTTATTTGAAAATTATTGTGAAGAATTTCATTTAGTTTTTCAGGATAGAGAAGGGTGTTCTTATAACAATGAGGAAGATGAATTTACTAATGAAGAACTTGTCCAAGCTATTAATGTTGATATATGTAACAATTATTCGGAAAATGATTTTAGTTATTCACATGATCAAGGTCATATTGATCTAGGTTCTTATGAGAACTTAGTGTTTATTAAAGACCACATATAATCAGCAATTGAAGAAGTAGAGATGGTACATCCTAATGCTGCTACTTTGAATTATTTTAAATAATTTTGTGTCCATATGAGCACCATCAAACTAATTGTGAATTATTTTCACCAAATTATAATAAAGTTCATGTTATTGAAGAATCATTTCAAGAAAACTAGCAACTCGTTTTTAATTATGATCATCATTCTTGACAAGAAACAAAGGTTTTTATGATCCACCTATCTATGATGAGTATAATGATCTTGATGATGATAAATTACTTGGGAATCTAGAGGCATTTTCTTTTACTGAAGATTCTTATTAGCAGTGTCAATAAAACAATCATATCATTGTTAATGACAGTTAAGCCATATATGATGAGTATGAAAAATATTTAAAGGAGCATATTTCTATTCGAACTTGCATAGAAATTTGCAAAAACCAACATTTTTATGATATTTATGCATCTTATTCATTAGAATATGATGAGGTATCATATTAGTTCACAAATATTTCTTTCCCCTCAATAGTTGAACACAAGTTTCAAGAAATCGGTGAATTCACATTCGGCATTCTTTAAATAAAATCTAAATAGATAGTTCAACATAATGAAGGTTTTATTAAGCATGATGTGTCTCCTCTTGGTATTGATGAAATTGTGTTGCATATTCTTCATTCTTATGATAATATTGTTATTTTGGATGCTACTAAAAACATTATACCCAAGAAATTAATGAACAGTTTTAAGGATTAGTTTTTCCCCTATTTGTAAAAAAATATATGATGTTTATAAGTTGTTCAAAGGAGAATAACATGATCATAATATTTCCAATGTATTGAAAATTGCATAGAAATTATTTTATTTTTTAACTCAGTTGGAGTTCTTTCATGATCTTCAAGAGGCAATGGAAATTTACATGGAGTCAATTTTTCTAAAGGTTCTAAATATGGTAGGTAGGTTCATGTATTTTCTCAAGCTAAAATATGAGGCTTTTTATACTCTCAAAGTGTACAAAGCCTTAGTTGAGAATGCATGTGGGAAAAAGATAAAGTTTCTTATGACTGAAAATGGTAAGAAGTATGTGGAAATTTTTTTAGGAATGTGGAATACAAATGCATCATTATGTTCCCTACACACCACAGCATAATGGTGTTGCATAGCGCAACAACAAGGCTCTCAAAGAGATGGAAACCTGCATGATGGAAGCAAAGGATTTGAATCCTAAGCTATGGGATGAAGATATAAAATGTGATGCATATGTTCAAAACAAATCTCCACACAAATCATTGGATAGAAAAACTCCATATGAGGCTTTGAGTGGTCATAAGCCCAGTGTTTCTCATTTCAGGGTTTTTGGATCAAAGGCTTGGGCTAGGATTCCTCCCAAGAAGAGAAAGGCCTTGAAACCTCAAATAAAGGAGTCCATTATGGTTAGATATGATGAATATGAAAAGGGATACAAGCTATTTTATCCCTCATCTCAGAAAACATTCATCTAAAGGTGTGTAAAGTTCAAAGAAGATCCCATGTAGGAGATCGAACTAGCTCAAGGGGAATGCTCAAATCCTCCACTCCATGATGATGTAAGTGATGATAATTCCTGTGATTATTCTGATTCTGATATTTATGATTATGGTTATTACATGCATTCAGATCGTGACTAACCCATTCATCCCAAGTGGGATCAGAAAACCATTCAATCCATTGGTGATCTTGCTGGAGATCCAATAAACTCTAGGAAGAATAGATCTCAATTTCACAATGAATTATCTACTTGTGAATTGAATATTTTAGAGAGATGCTTCATTATGGTTGGATATGATCCTTATGAATATTAGGAAGCATCACTTGAAAAAATATGGCAAAACACCATGCAAGAAGAGTTTAAGTCCCTAAAAGATAGTGAGACTTCAAAATCGGTTCCCTTGCCCTCCAAGAGGAAACTAGTGCAATGTAAGTGGGTCTATAGGACCAAAGTGTCTTTCGATGGTTCTGATATCAATTATAAATCCAGGTTGACTTCCAAATTCTTCTCTCAAGTCCAAGGAGTGGACTATACAGAGACAATTGCACCGGCTGCAAAGATGGACTCTATCGGGATAATTTCATCCATTGTTGCATGTAAGCGTTGGGAGGTTCACCTCATGGATGTGAAGAGTGATTTAAAACATGGTGAAATTCATGAGTACATCTATATGCAGCAGCCTGAAGGTTTCATTCATTATCCTTCACTTGTTTTCAGGTTGAAGAAGTATCTTTATGGCCTCAAGCAAGCCCCTAGGGCTTGGTATGCCAAGATGGACAAGTTTCTGCTATCCCTTGGATTTGAAAGATGCAAATCCGATTCTAATGTATATTTTCATCATGTTGTAAATTTATTGTAGGTAATATTACTGTATGTTGATGAAATTTTTATTACATGTATATTCCCTAAACACATAGGATCAATAAATTCTTCATTGCACAGTGAATTCTCCATGACTGGCCCTGGATTGTTGAAACAATTTCTTGGCTAAGATATTGAGAAATCCAATGCAGGGATCAAGGTAAGAAAAAAAAGTATATTGAAGACATGTTATTGAAGTTAAAAATGGCTGAATTTAAGGAACCCAAGTTCCCATTCCTCTCAGGAATAAAACTAGGTGATTTTGGTGCATCTCCATTGGTGGACAACTCATTGTACAGACAACTAGTTGAGAGCTTGTTGTATCCTAGACATTCTCAACTTGATTTGGAATATGTTGTAGATATTGTTTGAATTTATATGTAGGATAATCATGAGATCCATTGGAAGGCTGCAAAAATAATATTGCATTATGTGCAAAGAAACAAACACTTCAAGGTAAACTATGCTGCTGGTTCTCCACTAGAACTATCTAGATTTACTGATTCTTATTGGGTTGTAGATTCCATTGACATAAAGTCCACTTCAGGTTATGTATTCATGCTTTCACATGGTCCCATATTCTATCAAAGCAAGAAACACCACACTATATCCCTTTCTTCAGCTGAGGCATAGTACAGAGGAGCAGTGAACGCAGCTACACAATGTGTGTGGTTGCAAGGTATTCTTGGGGAACTTGGTTTTTCATTTGATTCACCCATAGTCATTTGGTGTGATAATCAAACTGAAATCAGTATTTCCACTAATGCAGTGCAGATACAGAGTATCAAACACATTAAGATACACATGCACTACATCAGGAGCTTGGTGCATGAGAAGCTAATATCATTGCAGTATTTACCATCTGTAGAGCAAACTGCTGAAATATTCACCAGGATATTCACAGAGAAGAAATTCACCTATTTGAGATCCCTTCCTGGAGTGAGTGACACATGGTGATGGCTGATATTCACTTTCACATTTTGATCCATGTCCATTTTAGAGGGGATGGTTTGTTCCCATAAGGTTTTCGTCCTTACCCTGGTTATATGGACTAATCAATTTTTGTAAGAGGTGACTTGAGCCTTAGTTTCCAAGGCCTCAATAATGTGATTTAATTGCACTAATTTGGATGGTTAAGTAAATTTTGGATGGTTAAGTATGTGGCATCATACTTTGGAAGCCATGTTATTATAAAGTCCTTATCGATGGATTCCTACATAGTTACATGGATGCTTGATAAAATAGGTTTCTTTTGTAGATGGACATGAATCTTTTGATTTAGGATTTGATTATTCAAAGCATTAACGAGGCCCAATTTATCTATTATTTTCAGTTGGAAATCGAGTCTATTGATTCCACTCAAAGATAGTATGTGTTAGCACTCAATTTTTTTACCTAAAATTTCTATGTTCTTAATCCAAAAAAATTAGGAATTTTTGTTAGAGAGCACTCTTACTCATTCATCTTGGAAGAAGTTTGCATTCTACAATGAAAATTAGAAATGTTGAATATAAAGGTGCTATATAATGACATTCTCACTCTTCAACATGCTACAAAATGAGCTACAATTCTGTAGAAAAGGGTTGTTGTGGTAATAATTCAATGCTAAAGAATCAAACTCAATTATAAAATAAAGGTTCAATTCTATTAGTATCGAAGCACTGCAGAATCCCATTAATTTAATGGATGAGTGTCTCTTATCACAATGAAAAATTTCCAACTGAGCTTTTATTTGAAAATTGTTGTAAAGAATTTCATTCAGGTTTTCAGCATAGAGAAAAGTGTTGTTATAACAACAAGGAAGATGAATTTACTAATGAAGAACTTATCCAAGCTATTAATGTTGATATATGTAACAATTATTCGGAAAATAATTTTAGTTATTCCCATGATCAAGGTCATATTGATCTAGGTTCTTATGAGAACTTATTGTTTATTAAAGACCACATATAATCAGCAATTGAAGAAGTAGAGATGGTACATCCTCATGCTGCTACTTTGAATTATTTTAAAGAATTTTGTGTCCATATGAGCACCATCAAACTAATTGTGAATTAGTTTCCCCAAATTATACTGAAGTTCATGTTATTGAAGAATCATTTCAAGAAAACTAGCAACTTGTTTTTCATTATGATCATCATTCTTGACAAGAAACAAAAGTTTTTATGATTCACCTATCTATGATGAGTATAATGATCTTGATGATGATAAATTACTTGGGAATATAGAGGAATTTTCTTTTACTGAAGATTCTTATTAGCAGTGTCAAGAAAACAATCATATCATTGTTTATGACAGTTAAGCCATATATGATGAGTATGAAAAATATTTAAAGGAGCATATTTCTATTCCAACTTGCACAAAAAATTGCAGAAACCAACATGTTTATGATAGTTATGCATCTTATTCATTAGAATATGATGAGGTATCATATTATTTCACAAATATTTTTTCCCCTCAACAGTTGAACACGAGTTTCAAGAAATCGGTGAATTCATATTTGGCATTCTTGAAATAGAATCTAAATAGATAGTTCAACAGAATGAAGGTTTTATTAAGCATGATGTGTCTCCTCTTGGTATTGATGAAATTGTGTTGCATATTATTCATTCTTATGATAATATTGTTATTTTGGATGCTACTAAAAAAATTATACCCAAGAAATTAATGAACAGTTTTAAGGATTAGTTGTTCCCCTATTTGTAACAAAATATATGATGTTTATAAGTTGTTCAAAGGAGCATAACATGATCATAATTTTTCCAATGGATCGAAAATTGCATAGAAATTATTTTATTTTTTAACTTAGTTGGAGTTTTTTCATGATCTTCAAGAGCCAATGGAAATTTACATGGAGTCAATTTTTCTAAAGGTTCTAAATCTCTCTCTCTCCCTCTCTCTCTCTCTCTCTCTCTCTCTCTCTCTCTCTCTCTCTCTCTCTCTCTCTCTCTCTCTCTCTCTCTCTCTCTCTCTCTCTCTCTCTCTCTCTCTCTCTCTCTCTCTCTCTCTCTCTCTCTCTCTCTCTCTCTCTCTCTCTCTCTCTCTCTCTCTCTCTCTCTCTCTCTCTCTCTCTCTCTCTCTCTCTCTCTCTCTCTCTCTCTCTCTCTCTCTCTCTCTCTCTCTCTCTCTCTCTCTCTTCTCCTCTCCCCCCCCTCTCTCTCTCTCTCTCTCTCTCTCTCTGCACCACTTGCCCTGCTCCCTGATTCACTCCCTCCTCCCTTCTCTCTCTCTCGCTCCCCCTCCATATATATTTCTCTCTCCCCCCTTTTGTCACACTCGACCCCCTCCCATTCTCCCCTCTCTTTCTCTCTACTGCCTTCTCTCTGTCTCTGGCTTCACCCCTCGCTCTTTATCCCACTCTTCCCCACTCCCTTTCTCCTTACTCCTCTCCCCACAAATCCCAAGCCCCTTCCTATTCTCTCTCTCCTCCCTCAAGAATACCTCAAGAATTATACGTTGTTGAGCCAAGATGTGAAGTCTACATGTTTTCTTGGCTGAAAATGAGGTTTTGATAGCATTTCTTCACTGTCCCCAAGAATGAGCTTTTTCGAGTGAAGGGGGCTTGAAAGAGAATAGAAAACTCAATAGAAACCTAATATTAAAGACATTGGAAACCTTACAATCTTAAAACTCACATTTTACTATTTATACTTGCTAGGAAATTGCATATCAAGCATTGGTTATACTTGAGTGGTGGGACTAATCTTAAATTGATGAGTTGTTATTAAGGGTGCATCCATGGAGCTCCGTAAAAAAATTGCATTTTCAATTTGAGAATTATAGAATAAAGTACTTTTAATATCTTGGAGTTATACAAAATACTATGTTTGAATTTGAAAATGCATTATGGCCAAATTACAGTGAGTATTGCATTTTTAATTTGAGAATTATAGCACAAAGTACTTTTAATCTTTGAGTTATACAAAATACTTTTTTTAAATTTGAAAATCTATTATGGACAATAGTGAGTATTGTGATTTGAAATTTTAAACTATATAATTCTTAAACTATAGCACTAGGTATTGTGATTGAAATTTCAAGAATATATGAAATATTTTGAAATTGATTTTTTAAGTCTATAATGGAAGGTTTTGTATTTCAAATTTGTAATGGAGTTATACTTTTTTGTATTTATAACAATTATTGCATTAATTTAAAAGGTCACAAAGAATTCTAACAAAGTGTTTATTGGTCACCATGAATTAAAATAATGAAGGTCTCCATATTTTAGATTCTTAATATTTCCGAAGGGGATTATTGAAATTATATTTTGATATAAAAGACATTGTAATTTTAGATGTTATTGAAATACAAATTTAAATAATATAATATTTTTATTGCAAAATTGTATGAGTTATAAGGTGTTTTGGAAGTTACAAGGAGTTTAGGCTCTGCAAGTTTAGTATATTGAGAGTAATTTGTAATTTCAGTCAAACATTTCTACAATTTTGAATTTGGGAGTTTAAAGTGCTTAGAATGTTATAGGCGAATACTTAATAAAAATACAATTTTTTATATTGTATCTTAAACATCCTAGAAAAATTGAATAAGGGGGTTGTAGAGTATTTGTGTGTGTGCTTCGTCTATTGGTGCATAGTGGAATTTGGCCTTATGGTTATTTGTGCATGGTATTACTTTTATTTTGGAAACAAACTCTATTGCATATAATGAATCGATCATGTGAACATGATTCCATAAAGAGGACAAGTACACGAATAAAAGAAAGAATACAATCAATCCAGAAGACAAGCAAAGGAAAACAACTATTTGAACTTCATGAAAATTTTGGTCACAAATTTGATGCATCTTGCATTATAAGGTCATCTGTAATATTTCTTTGGTGAAGTCTTTGAATGTCCTTTGTGTCTTATAGTTAGAGTCAGATGATCTATCCTGACATTAAATAGTGGGATTCAAGGTATCTATTTGTGACACGTTGTTTTGGATACTAAAATCAATTCGTTAGATCAAGATGGAAATAAACATTAAAGACTTGTTCAGTATTTCACACATTTTAATCGACATTGCACATGGAACAACTATTCAAATAAGAAAAAATTTACTAAATGATGTCACCACTTGTATACAAGTTATTGCGTCGAGAGGTGCTGTACAGTACAGTATGGGGGAGATCTTGTAACATTATGTTGTAAGGTTTGTCAATATTAAGTCAACCAAAAATAATATTGCAGCCAAGAATAATAATGCCGAGTATGAGGGAGGTCTTGTAAAGTTTGTAACAAATGAATAATATGTCAACCATGTATTTTCGTTTGAAAGCTAATATATATAAGGAACAAAAAATATATATAAAGCAAAATCTACTGCAAAGATAAGAAAACCAGTGAAAAGGAAAGAAAAATTTGTGGCAAGAAAACCACCGAAGAGGGAATCTGCTAACAAGTAAATTTATCACCTTAACATTATTTATCTCTAGCTACAGGATTAGGAGCTCCTCACCAACAATCACCTCTAATTCTGTAGACCGTTGACAAGAATAATTAGAGAAACTTTGTTTAAATATATATTACAGAGTAGAAATAGGACAAGAATTAGTCGATGTTGTCATGGCGGTGTCCGATGAATCAAATCAAGGGAATTCATAGGAATTACCATGGATTTCGGACGAGTTTCGTAAGAAGTCTCTGCCCTTGTTTCATGTTGATCTTGATATCCCTTATTCATCGTTCTTTGATTTAGATCAAAGCAATGATGGCAATAAATCTGCTTCTAACAGTCAAAGCAATGATGGGAATAAATTTGTTTTCAATATTCAAAATGTGTTTGTTGAGGTCGACGAATCTCAAGAAGTTAGAAAGAATAAACGTAGATATGAAGAGATACAAATCGATCAATCTTACAAAAATCGAGAGAAATGACAGAATAAAAATGCAGGAACTGCTTATTGCAATGATCGAATGGAAGAAAATACATATGAACAATAACAAGAACATAATGAACAATCCTATAGAATGATGATGAGTGTCCTATAGATGAAATCAATCAAGATAACGAAGATGGATAGAATGATAGTGAGTAGTATCCAGTAGAAGATGATGAAAATTTGTTTTCTACTCAAGAAAAGCATTTATATAGGATTCTGTAATAAAATGATCTTATGTCATATGGGCAGTGGTGGAGATGTTAGCACCGGAAGACCATCTAGTCCATTCATGGTGGCAAACAATCAGGTAATGAAAAAGTTTCAGAGTTTTCTGTCAGATATTCCAGGCGAAAAAGATGATGTTCTATATTTCCGATTAAGGTAAATGAAAGTTAGCACTTAGAACCCTACTATTTCTTCCCATGCAATAAACCTCAATATCTTCTGTAGTAACCCTTGAATTGAAATGCACAAATGATCCTGACGAGATCACAATTTCTCTGTCGAATGAGGATATTCGAGAACTCAGTTCTATCGAAAAACTCTTCTGGGCATCAACACGAATTATGGGCTCCTACATTTAGTCTGGAATTGATCTTCAGACTTTATCCATATTAGCTTTAAGATTTAAAGTTAGAGCTTTATAGTTAAAAAATAAAAACAAATTTTAAATTTTACTAACCAATATCTACTAATCTCCATTAATTTTTTTTAAATGCTTAGGTGAATGCACTCTATAGAATTAAATTTTCATAAATTCCACCTTCTAGTATCAATTGCAACTTGTGTGCTTTGTCTTCACAGTTGTTGTCTCAGGCTATTTCCTGATGAAATCCAACAAGGAGTTCACCAATGTTCTACATACATGATAAGCCTCAACATGCATGAACTCAATGACTAGAGATACACAACGTCTTTCCAAATTTTAGAGCAAGCACTTGACAAAGAAATGAAATAAGTTTGTTTTAATATAATTCCTATGTTATATACCTTTACTGTAAAGTTCAGTATTACAATTGCTGATTATTTATGTTTTAATTATCAGTTATTCATATTAGTTCAAAATTTAAAATAAACAAGTATTAAAAAAAGAATAAAAAAAAATAACTAGTAGGTAACTAATGAATGGATAACTGGTAGCAATGTAGTGATAACTCATAGTTGATGAACGGATAACCAACAATTCATGGCAGAAAACTAGAAGAATGTGAGATAAAAAATAAAAATAATATAATAACTAATACTTGATAAATGGATAACAAGAATAATGTCGGTGTTAACATGTAGCTAGGCATGGATAACTCACCCTTGAATCATTTAACTAGAAGAATACGAGGAATACAAAAATTGTTTCAATTCCATAACTATCTCTCAACCATTTGATCCCTATGGATGTGATCCAAACACAAACTATGTTGGTGTGCTAGTTATTTGAGATTTGGGGTGGACTATGGCCTATGCCTTTTCATATACTAACCATTTTGAGATTTGGGGTTGACTAAGGCCTATGCTTTTTCATTGCGGGCTCTACAGCCAAATATGAGGGAGATCTTGTATAGATATTAAATATAAAACCATTAAAAACAATTCAAAAAACCTAACCACAAATGCATCTTTTAAAAAAAACTTTGTAAACCATGTCAACAATAAACTAAAGCAAAAAGAATAGAACATCAACAACATAAATTTCATGGAAAATATATACTTATTACAGCAAGTGAGTGGCATATCAAAACCTACCATATTTAGAACATTACACATATTCGGGGCCTCCAAGTTCACCCTAACCCCCATATTACGAATTCATACAGATAAAATACGTGTGCAGAAAATAAGTAACCATACATAGTGGAAAATAAATCATCTCACACACAATGAAAATGCATATGCAAGCATAAACATTATTTATATAATTTAAAATCATTTCACATTCAAATAAATAAGAATAATTATATTTAAACAACCCAGATCCAAGAAACTAGTTGTGTAAAAGCGATTTTCCACCAACCATAGGAACTTTGCTAACCTATATTCTTTAACATTCAGAGGCCACCCACAGGCTAGGCTATGAGGCCACCAGGATGAAGGAAATACCTATAGGATTCTCTCTCTTGTCCCAAAACATGATATATTCTCTATGCATAGCCAAAATCTCATTCAGATCTCTACATGGCTCTTACTCAACTCTCGTACCTTGGCTTCCATAATAACTTCGCCACACAACGCCCTACTTGGATCATGAATCCCCTTCACTGATCAACAGTTCTCTTTGGATATCCATCTTGTTGTGTGCTCCTTCTTTGTGCATAGAATAAGACTAACCTACTAAGGCTGCTAAAGAACCACCTATAGCCTCAATTCATGGATTCTTAAGCATCCACTAGCAGGAAAAAAAAATGGGAATGGATCCCTAACTCGCCCAACCTCTCGGCTCACCTACAACCATCGGTTTTCCCTTCCAAATTTTCATCTATGTCCCTAAGTTCATTTCTTTTGGGTTATGCAAGTCATGAACAACAATACAGAGCGTTGAGTAGTGTATATATTCTTGAGAGTGTGTGTGAGTGAGGATTGACTCCAATAGGTATGAGAAAATGGTGACAAGACAATTAGCATGACTTGTGACAGTAGAAGGAAGGACTCCTGGAAGCTACAAACTGACTTCTGACAGCTGAAAAAACTGTCATGAAAGTGTAGTCAGTCCCACACTTCAACTCCATGAGGTTTTTTAGAAGGGTTCAGTTGCTACAAGAATCTCCTTTATTTTGTTCTTATTTTTTTGACTCAATACATGATATTCTTCTCCAATCAGATTATGTTTGTTAACCTATAACATAAGATATATTCAAAACATCTCCTCTGGGTGGATCAACACTTCGAAAAAGTATAGAATATCTTCTTTCAAGGCTGCAATCTCATAGGGGATGTTATAGGTTAGCTAGGGCACAAGTGTGTTGAGCTTCTCTTTTATATTTACTTGCTCCAGGTGTTGTTAATTTAGGTGGGAAAACCTATCAATGCAAAGGTAATGTTATCATTTTTCTTGATCACAATTTTACAAAACCTTGCTATTACTGTTTATTGCATCTATATCAGGTATGCAAGTTGTCCTATTATTTCTGCTTGTTTGCTACATGGAATTTGAAATAGTGCATAAAATATGGTATAGGGAGAAACCTGGGCATGACAGTCTACTATATGAACATATCTGTGCATTAATGTGAAAGAAGAAGAAAAGGTTTGGGTTTTGGCATTCCAGCGAGCACAAGACATGGATGCTACAATAAAACATGGATGCAAAGATGGTAATCAACTGGATTTCAGTCATTTTAATCAACTGGGGCATGTTATATTTTCAGCATAAGGGCACCTATATTAATCCTATTTTCTGAAGATGACTGAGGGATATGATCAGCAAAGGGAGAGCCATACTGGCACATGTTCACAACATCTATTCCTATTGGAGGGCTCTACCATAAAATGTATTTTTGGATTTTTCAAATGACTGATTGATGGTAGGTTAATAAGGACACGCTGCTAGTAGAATTACACAGCATTTTCATATCTGTTCCAGGAAATTGTGGCAAAAGTTAATACCACCTTGAGACCTACACTATTATGGGTATCCAAACCAGACTTTAGTAGCTGAGTTTCTCTCTGGTTTAGCAACAATGACTTTACCAAGATCCATTCTAAAGAATTCTTCCATATCAGTTACATTTGTAATCAAATTCTCTTCAATATATAAGTCGATCTCCTTACTTGAGTTTATTTCTTTTACTAATCTTTCCATGTGCTTCAACAAAAATAGTTAATTATACATGCATTTCTCTTCCATACAAAGAACTAAACCATTGAACACGATTCTACATTTATCTTGTATACCTTCAAATATCCATTCATCATTATCACACCCCTCGATAAACTTTAAATAGTTGTGCTTCCAAAATTTATGTATCCTCAAACCATTTCCTTGCCCGGTAAAGTGAAAGAAGTAATATTTCTTACTGGAGGAAGATTTCATGAAAATCTATTGAATATGTTATGTGCTCTCTAGAATAACACAAGCACGCCATTCTAGGTAACAACGACCATCATTCCGTATATGTAACAATGCCATGATGAATTTAAAGAAGCAAATAACAAGTTTACAGGAACAAACACAAAATACTCCATATGTTCATTAATACAAACTATAAAAAAATATATACAATTCATAACTTATATAAAAAGGAATTTTGATAATAAAAAAATACTCCACTGGAGCATAGAAGTTACAGACTAGTATAATGGATGGAAGAATCCATTGAAAAGTTTCTAGATCTTCAGGAGATACAACAACCCTTAGGGCTCATGAATCATGATAAAACTCTGCCTAAAGATATAAAAATTCCAACAATCCCCTTTGCAAGTCTTTGGTATTCACCTTTTATCTTCTTCGAATGCTATATAGATACATTCAATTCTATAACTTAACTTTATATTTACACTGTGAATAAGATAATTGGAGTGATTGACACCTTAAGGATTAGGTGTCCTTTTTTTCTTGAAAAAAAAGGATTTTATTTTGACACGTATCTTCCTTCCCACCAGTTTTCCAACAACAATAATCCTTCAAGCATTTAACATTGTTTCTTTATTCAAGTGGCATGCACCATAATGATGTTTTAAGTTAATATGGACATGAACAATACATCAGCCTTAATATTTTCTATAAATATACTCTCAACTCCTTTTGAAAGAGAAGGCTCCAACCATCATGGAAACTAGTACATAAAGTTATTTTTTGTTGTTTCTTGGTTGTTGATCAAAATTATGCGAGACACTTCCTGTTGCAGTAACCTAAGGTTTCCATCTTCTCAAATTTGAATTATATTTGGTTTGGTGATAAGAAGGATCAGAACGTCGTCGTGATTTTCCATTGATCTAGTAGACTCCTCGAGGCTTGGAACATGGATACCCTTTATTTGAGGCATTTTACAACACCTTTAAACTTCAACCTTTCCTTTATTACTCTAGCTAGTGGTGGGGCGTTTGTATTCCTCTTATTAAATTCTTTCCATTGCAAGTCTAGTTATAGTGACCTATTACGTGTAAGCTAAACATTTTAAGTGAGCTAAACATTTTATTTTTTGGTCTGTCTTTCTAACAATTTTTTTGATAATATTTCATCCCTATATTCCAACTCGTTTAGCCAACTCCATCCAAATAGACTATCATCAACTTTGGAATCCTTTACTCCTCTTGAAATTTGTTTTTTATTGAATGAAACAGTCCCACACAAGGTTAATGAAAACAAAATTAATAAAATATTATGTGGACATGCTTTGTAATTAAAGTTGTATGGCCAAACTGTTGCTTTAGATCCTTTAGTACAATGACAGGTATAATCATCTCTTCACATTTGGAAACCCAAAAAAATATTCTAGGGATTTATTATTGGATATCAGTACAGGATAAAACATTGTCATCTATTTTCCCTTCCCATGGCCAATGTGGAATGGATAAAATAGACCACATCCTTGGAAGAAATATCCCCAAAAATAATCATGATAGTACCTTTAAAACTTCTGATATTTTTGTATAGGTTATGCTTTCTTCAACTCCAGATTTTTGGCCAAGCTATTGTATGCACATGTAAGATACAATATCTATCTTTAACCAATTATTGGATCGGTAAAGACAAGGGTTTCCTTGATTTTGAAATTGTTACCTTTATGTCGTCTCTGCTTTTCTCTTGATTTTCATATCAGATTTTGAAGTTAAGTAATAAAAAATGAAACAACTTGAATAACAAACACCAGTTGTGACATACCTTTATTCCCAAATAGATTTCTTCTACTTCATTTTTCTCTATATCTTCTTTTGTCATCATTTTCACCTTTTCCACAAGGAGTGCTCTGATTTATGATGGATCTATCTATGCTGGTTATATTGTCAAAAAAAAAATGGAAAATTTTACATCCACTTCAATCACCCTAATGCATCTTTTGCTTTGAAAATTTGCTTAACTTTATGCAAAATTCTCTCCATGAAAAAGATAGAAGAGGCAACGACCGACATTCCATGAGTGAACATGCAATGGGAAACCATGCAACAAGGAGGTTAGAAAAAAAAAATCAGGTTAAGTAACTCCTATTAAGGAGAAACAAGAAGATTGTTACATGTTGTTCGTTAAGTTGGTAACATGATTATTCGAAAATAGTATAATGCCAGTTTGAAGAAAAAATGCACTCTGAAGAAAAAAAAAAACCTTTAATAAAAGTAAGCACTTCCACAGATCCTTGCAAAGATATAATACTGGAGTCAGAAACACTTTCATATGCAGAGAAAGGTTGTTCATGTCCATTAAATGTAACAAATTTCCTACCAATGTCAGAAAAAATATCTCCAAATAGAGCATTGTTGTCATGACCACTTGAATACTCTACATCATTTACTGCCGGCCCGTCCTTGCTAGTAGTTTTCCATGACTTATCCCCACCAGGCCTTGCTTTTACTCCTTCTTTATGCAGAAAACTTGCAATAGCTATTAGGTCCTCTAGATAGTGACCCGCCAGTGGAAATGTAACACTTAGTTGAATATCCTTACTATTCTCACCAATTACGGAAAAATGCTCTAAACAAAAGTTATAGGACAAAGTAGTCAAAGATAAGCCTACAACCTGGTCTCCTTTATGATCACTGACTTGTTTATTTCCAATGAATTTTTTTACACCTTAAAGAATAATGGATAGTTAAGCACAAAAACTTCTCTTCTATATGATACACTATATCAATGGGGTAGATAGTTCTTTGGGGTCTCAAATAGGTGGATTCATTCTCCTCGGCTTTGTATCCTTACTCCCTCGGGCTGAAGTGCCTTATACCTCCTCTCATGTTTCCTAGGGAATTCCTTTTTTTCTCCCATACTGGAATATGCTTGATGGCACTAATGCATAAATTTCACACCCATCCCATTGGGTTGTAGTATCCCAAGCAAATTCCTAAATCTTAATGATAATGTCATCCTTGTAAACCAAAGGAAGCTTCTGAACTATATTTTGTCTCTCATACCTACACACTCTTCCATCCAATATGTCCAATAGGGTATCAATAACAAATGTGTGGATCTTCTAAAAAATGGTATCATCCAAAACCACAACATGAACAAACAGGAAGAAAGTTTCCAATATAAGTGACAGTTTGTGATCTAGATTGTTATCCACATTGATAGGACCATGATTGATAGTTTGAAACTTCATCTTGAATAATCCACTACAAATGATAATAATGTAAAAGTTATGAAAAATATCTTCTGTCAACTAGCCAAAAACCTTTTAGTTGACAGGAAATCTCAAATGCATGCAAAATGAGAAAGGAAAAAGTGTAAAGCATAGAACTTACCAATAAAAATTTTCTGATTGGAATGTTTGGCCTTTGCGAGCTTCTTCTCCAGATCTTCCAGCATCTTGATCTCCTATTGAAGGTGTTGGCTGGTGAAGAGAGCCCCTAGCCCATGCCTAACACATGCTCCCAAGTGTCTGCACAACCCAAGGGAATATTTGAGGAACTAAATAGATTGGTTAGATTCCACTCAAATAAAGCCTCCAAATCGCACATTATAGCGATTGGGAAACTCTACAATATATGATCATTAAAAAGATAATAATTTGGGAAATGTTTTTGTTGTATAGGAATAAACACCTTATAACCGAAGGTTTGGGGTTACCAACATACTCAACAAACTTGCAGGAAATTAACTCTAAAGTGTAGTAAAGGAAATAAGAGGATAGAGAAGACTCACCCGATACACGATAGTTGATCCTAGATTGTCCTCTTCCACTCTGCTTCTCCTCCAAAATCTTTAGGGATGCTTCTCTTTCACTTGTCAAGAGTCAATATTCCAAATACAAGATGATTCATATATATATAAGTAGGTTAGATAAATCATAGATAGAATGCTGAAACATAAAAATTTATCAAACCACAATATATGAGATACATTCAAGACACATATGGAAGAAGGATTCTCTTTATTAGCAATAATGAAAGAGTTCAGATTACAACCCAATGCCTGAGACAAGGACTCCTCTGCAACCAAAAGATTCTGAGTTCCACTGCTCCAAAGACTTTTGTATAAACTCCACTAGCATAACTTTGCTCTCCAAGTGTATGTCCTAAACACCCTCCCTAAGGCCTGTATTTATACTTGGTGAAACAAGGAAGTTTCGAAGGTTGAGGAGGTTGAGACAGTTAAGGATATTAAGGTTAAGTGCTTAACTAATCTCAAGTGATCTCATGTTTTTATTTTTAATGTTAAAGGGAAATATACATGGGTATCAATACTGGAAACTCACGTATGACCCATGAGTTTCTCTAAAGGTAACCCGCGTATACATATATACGTGACATGCAACAACTGACACTCGCATACAACACGCGAGTTGCATATATAGAGAGTTGCGTATATGACTTGACATAGCTAAAGGGTAAAAATAACCAGCTGGATGGATGATGAATGTAGTTCATAATAAGCCCATCTACAGTGTTTTGGGAAACCCTCAATCCATAGATGTCCTTTTGTGTGCCAACATGAGGGATGTCGACACTCGGACGGAGAGGTGCCATTCAGGTGGATAACAGTTTTTCAAAATTTAACTGGCGAGAAAATGAAAAGGGCGCTACCTTGCAAGAATAAGAAAAGTACATCAAGTGAACAAAAATTGAGTGACCTAAATGAGTGATCCAGAGAATGCATGTGAGCATATCGGTGGATCAACTGAGATAGAAACTTACAAGGGTTCAATTCATTGTTTTTTCCTTTCAACTCTCTTTCAATAGGTAGAGGCAGGAAAATGTGCACTATTTGCTCACACGTGAGTCAAATTAAATTCAAATTAAATTCAGTTAAATAACTTTTAAAAAGAAATTTGTGATGCTTTTATGCCAACTATATTGTGTGATCGAATTAAATTATTGACATGAATAAGTTAATAGGAGATAATGCTTCTGAACAATGTAGAGTTTGGACAAACTTGGATGGTATATTTTTATTAGTTTGAATTGTATATCAAAATTTTAAAAATAAAAAGTAAATTAATAGTTTAAAAAAAAATTAAAAAAAATTAAAGATCAACTTTGAGAGCATTTATGCATTCAAATATATTGTTTTAGTATAATGGAGAGAAGAAGCCAAAACCTTATGTGTTTGAGAAACCTTTTCCAAAAGAAAAAATCTTAAGAAAGGAGTGACTTACCACATAGACTCTCATGAGATTAATGGGGTTCATGATTTTATTATTGGGATGAAAATTAAGTAGGAATCACCCTAAGGAGGGTAGTGACAAAAAACAATCCAAGCACATCAAAAGCCACACTGGATGTCTCTTTCTCAAACAAGATACACAGGGTTCAATACACTAATTGCAAATAAGCTAGATTGAAAATTCAAGATAAAAATGCAAAAATGAAACCTCCACAGTACTTATTTCTAGGATACTCCTAAACATGTAATATATTTGACAAGGCTCCACCAAAATAAAGTTGACATTAAAAACAAGACCTTAATTTTAGTGCAACATGATTTCCCAAAACCAATGTATAGTGGTTACATACATACTTCTAAAATTAAGGATGCTACTAGTAATCAGGGTTCACTTCTAATACAATCAAATGCACTTCACTTATTAAAAAATCAATCAAAATTCAACTCAAGCCTACCTTGGTGGTTACTAAATACACAAAATAAAAAAGAAGAAAAATAATCTTGGATAAACTATAATAAGGAATAGTACAATACACTAATTATCATTATTATCATCATATAATCACATTGTCATCGTCATCATCATTTTCATCGTCAATAACATTATCATTATCATTGGCATATTCATTGTCATCCTCATCATCATAATTAATGAAAACAACAACAACACCATCAGTCAATATCGTTTTCATTGTTATTCTCATCGTCATTGTCATTTTTATCATTACCATCATCATCATCATCATCATCATTGTCATGGTCATAATTAGTATCACAATCATCAATAACCATGATGAATATGATGTTGTCTATGACCAATATTGATGATGATGATGAAAATGATTATGATTAATATCATTGAGGTCATGATTCATCATCATCAGCAATAGCAGCACAATGATAATCACCATCATAATTTCCATCATCATCATCATCATCATGGACATCATCATCATCATTCATTAGAGGAAATTTCAACTCAAACTGGGCCTCCTAAAATGAATTAATAAAATAATAGTTAAAATAATAGAATAATATTTATTAATTTTGGAGGAAGAAAAGAAAAAAACTACTTTTTTTTTGTATTTTTGACATATCTCCATGTGTTTTTACTCAAATTTTGATCGGGAGAGCTCATTGGATGTGGAATTAAATTTTGCATCCAATGAGTACCCACTCGGCATACTTTTGACGGACCCCGCTGCCCAAAAACAAGAAATACCTGGAAAAATGGAATGATAATGTTATCATTCCATTTTTTCAGGTATTTCTTGTTTTTGGGGTAGCGGGGTCCATCAAAAGTATGCCGAGTGGATACTCATTGGATGCAGAATTTAATTCTGCATCCAACGAGCTCTTCCGATCGAAATTTGAGTAAAAACACATGGAGATATGTCAAAAATACAAACAAAAAAAGTAGTTTTTTTTATGATACCTATCCCCAAATTTATATTAAAAAAGTGTTTAAGACCTATACGGTATTTCAAATTTAAAGCAATTTCATTGGCCAACACATGATGACATGGAATTTGAATAAAAGTTAAAAGGCCCATTTTGAGTTGAAATTTCCTCTAATGAATGGCTTTGTTATCATTGTCATCATCCTTCATGTCATTGTTGGTGTTGATGACATAGACAACAATGACTGTGATGACCTAGATGACAAAAACAAATATAATGATGATGATGATGACAATGATGGAATTTTTATAATTGGGAATATTTACTAAGGTCATTGGCAGTGTCATCGTCTTGTCATTGTTATCATTATCATCATGACATGGTTTTTCAATAACTATTATTAATTCTAATCGTAGTATATTTAAACCCCTCCGAGCATGGAAATGTCTCCTTGAAAACCCAAAATTCCATTTCAATCAAATGGCCTGGTTTCAATAATTTTTTATCCTAAAATGTTGTTTCACACCAAATGGTGTCTATATATATTCACACTTTAAAGAGTGGTGCTTGTTGAATTCAACATAACCAAACTAGAGAGAAAGTAAGAGGAACATCTCATTTTTAGTTGTCTTGTCTTAGTATCCATTATTTGGATAAAGGGAGGTTTTACTACCTTCAGCGAGACTTGGGCGGCTCCCTCTCCACATTTGGTCATTGTCCACAACAAATATGCCTACCTATTTTCATGATGGATATTTTCAAGCATAGATCACAATCCTTGTGTGGAACTTTCCAGCCAGATCCCATCCAGAGGATCACCTCTTTCTTCCATGTCAATTGTCTACTCAAGGAAGAAAACAACATACAGAGGCCTAGACCACTCCGAATTTCAAATCAGTGAGACATGTATTTCCTCTTGACACCCTCTCTAGATGGATGAACTGGATTCCATAACTCTTCTACGTAACTCACATGTCAGATCCCAGGGAAAACATCAGCATGCCGATAGACAAACCATCCATGGGAGGTCCCAAAGATAGACTCTCTCTATGCAGGAAAACACTTCAAGTTTGGTCAAGCACACAATATTCCATTCAGAGTTTATTCTAATGGACCTTAGATGTTAGGGCCACACTCTAACCCAGGTATGTATATTGGATTTACTTTCAAATCTGGTTGACCTACTTGTCATTGTCATTATTTGGCATTGATAAAATTGTCAGGCACACAAAAGTTATATTGACAAAGGATTCTTATCCAAGGAAAAAAAATATGTCTAACATTGTGTGAGCTTGCAAACTACTTACTCTGTAAGACGTTGGAGCTTGGATATTCTGCACAGAGTGTGGGGAAGGCACCCATATGCTCCAGTGATCACTGTGTATTAAATGATAAAATTAGGAATGTTTGTGACAATATTGGGTGGAGGATGGAGGAACTTTAGCACAATTCTGGCGATAACAATAATATAGTTGAAAATGGGCTGGAGGTTTTTACATATAAGCTGTAATTGAAGTTAGAGGTAGTTATATATCAGATGTTAATTGTGCTTTGAAATGATGATCAAAAGCTAGAAAGTTAGGAAGACGAGATAGAGAGGACACTAAAGCTCTGAATTGGCAAATGCTCTAGTGGAAGTTAGCTTTTGGAGTAAAATTCAAACTGTTAAGAACATGCTAATAAAATGGTTTTTGATCAAAGATTCAATTGATCAAAACATTAGGAAACTTAGAAGCGACCTATTTAACAAAAAAACAAGATTAGTAATCCCAAGGATATACTATATCGTCACCCACCAGTTCTGATCGAGGAGGAGAACCCATAACAAAATCCCATGGCCCCAGAACAGCTCAACAGGGACACAACAACTCAAAAGCACCTTATTATATAGTTTTAATTTCATATTTTGTCAACCTGGTTTTTCTGTCTGTTAAAGTTGAAGTTTTGAATCTCAGTCACATACTAGAGAACTCTTCGAACTGGTTAAAATATTTCTTGTAAATTCCAATAATTGTAGGATGACCAGAAAATGTACGGTGTTAAGCCCTTTGTTTTAGTCTTCAATATAAAGTATTTTCAGCTCTAAAATAGGAGACCCAGTTATGGAAGGCTGATTATATATAAATAGTAACCTGTATTTTACTAAACAAAAAATAAATAATCAAAATGAAATCTAAACGCCGCAACAAGTTTCAATCATGGAAACAACTCAACATACACTAATACATAAATTAAAAAATGCATTCTTCCCTATATTAAACCCTAACAAATGTGTATAGGACTCAAAATTTTTCTTACCTGGAGAAGCTGCTACTTGGAGATGGCTTTCGAGATGAAAATTTGTGCTGCCACCAATGCCTCCCATTACAGGGAACCCATTATTGTCCCATTTATGCCCTATGGTAAGCGATGCCCTTCACATAATTAAGGGCCTTCTCCCCATGAAACAATTTTCAGGTCCATGAAATCCCTCAGAAGAATGCACCTGTGCATGATTATTATTAGAACCCTGATGTTAATGCCCTCCTCCTTCAATGGGACCAAACATCATAGAATACCTCGAACTAGATGAGGCCTCAAGTTTTGCCTTGGTTTCGCTGCTGGTAACTGCAGCTTAATACTGAACCTACGAATTTGTTGGTCTCCTCGTACCCTCTCCAAATTTTAAATCTTGGTAAAACCTCTGTATTGAAAATTACATTGTAAAAAACCTATCGTTCAAGGTTTAATGGTGAAAGTGTGGCCAAATCCTGCAAATCGAAGATCAACAAGTTGCCAAGAAAAGTGGAGCTTAAAATTATGAATATATCCAAAATTATTGAATGAATTTCCTCAGTAATGAAAAAAACCCCAACTAAAAAATCCCAATGATGATTCTGGGATGATTTCTATATCGTTTCCTTGGTTTGTTTTAAGGTTTTGTTGTCCTCACTAATGTTCAATGATGAAACGAGTTTAAGGCATTCCTGTGGCTAAATTAATAAGACTTTGTTTCAAAGCGAAAGTCATTAAATCTAAATTTTTATATCTATTATTATATTATAAATTATTGAAAATCAACCCTACCCGGCCTACGTAGTTGAGCAAAATGGAGGCAATATTATTCGACAAGGTTCAATTTGCTCCAAGTTCTCTTCGAAAAAGGTCATTGCTATGCAATGTAGGTGATGGACAAAATGTACGGCTCTTAACACATTTTTATTTGGCATTAAAGTTAAAGGAAGTATCTAAACATTTAAGGCTGATTTCAAAGTTATTAATGAGGGATACCTTCCACTTTGTGTAGGTTTGCTTTCAAAACTTTCGTAAGGGAGAGTGAGAGTAATAGGTTTGTCTAGGCATGATGGAGAGGAGAAACAATGTAGCATATTAGAAGGAGACAACATAGCTTATTGGAAGGTTCGGTGTTATGTTTTCTCTTTGTACTATATTTATGCACTAATAGTAATCTTGAGAAAGGGATTGTAGGAGGGTAAAGCAAGCTCGCCAAAATGGATCATGTAACTTTGATAAGTTATTGTCCTTTTAACTTGTCATTTAAGAGGTAGAGAAGAAGCTAGAGAATGGTGGTTGGAAAGTTTTTTCCCCATATATGGAGCTATAGAATAATAAGTGGGGTGGCCCACCCAAAAATGATAAGAGGTGTTTACCATTTGCATTGGATTTGATCCTTGGTGTTGATAAATGTTTGGTTATATGCCTTTTCTACTTATTTTTGTTTTCCAACATGTCTTTTTTTTTTACACTTGAAACTTTATTAAATATTTTAAATAGTTATAAATACTTTGTATAGATGTTTGTCATGGCCACCCCAAAGCTCTTTTTTTACCAAAAAATACCATATGTGTGTGTAAAGAGAGAGAGAGAGAGAGAGGTCAATGGATCTCCTTTATGAGATTTCAAGGCCTCTAGGGGTTTAACGCAAGGTTATTCGATGTCTCATTTCCTCTTCCTTATGGTAGCTAACGGCCTAAATAGAATGATGATTACAACCAAGAGATTAGGTGCAATCAAGTGGCTTAGGGTATCTCCCTAATGCATTTTGTTGTTCATGGATGATATTATAATCGTCAGTGAAGATTCAACTAGAGAATGGAGAAGAATTAAAGGGATTTTGGAAATTTGAGAATATGTTAGTGGAAGTATAAATGTCTAGAGACTGGATTGGTGAAAGAGGATTATTTAACCATGTCCCAATTTTTCTTTAGATAGCGACAACAAAGGAAAATTTCTTAGGTCCCTTTAAGTTCAATTCACATTGATTCAAGTATTTGGATTTTATCAATTAGGTTGAAAGTGAACGAAAGAACTTTGATATTGAGCTAGAGGATCTTGTAATATTATAGTTTAGCGATAACCTAAAAAAGGATTAAGTAGAAAAAAATCAAGTGGGTGAAGTTAGAGTACAAGGATTCGTGTGAGTATATTTGCAACTTAGAATAGGAGATTTCAAACATATACAAATCTAATATGAGTGGAATATTCACAATAGAGGAATTGGAGAATATAAAATTTGGAATCCTTAAAGATAGAGCTCTTAGAGTAGTAAGAATCTAAATGGCACATAATGAGTTGAGTTATATGGTTTTCCCAAGGTGACAAGAACACTCTTTTTTTCACAAATATGATAGAATGAGAAAGAATATTAATACAATATGGAGTATATCCGATAGGGATGTTGAGCAAGCAAGTTTTGGTACATATATGCGGTAAGAGCATCTCACTTTCATTATTTATTTATGGAACCAACAAGAGAGTTAAAACTGTGGATATTGTTTCCTTTTTCCCTAGTTTTGTAAATCATGAACAAAATTTGGACCTTGTAATTGAAATTCATTTTGTAGAACCTGACAAAGTGATTGACTTGTTTAAAGAGTACAAGAATATTTGGTTAGATGGATGGACCATCAAATTATGTGTTTGATTCTTTAAGTTATTAGGGAATGATATGTTGTTGGAGGTTGAAAAAATCTAGTAAAGTTGGGAAGGTTGTAATTTCCATAAACACCACCTTCTTGACCATGATCAACAAAAAGGATGTTCTTGAATCATTTAATGGTTTTGGACCAATATAATCATATAAATTTTCATATAATATTTTCCCCAAGAGAATAGCGATAAGAATTAAACCAACACTATCCCTAACTATCTCAAGTGATCAATTTGGATTTTTTAATCATAAACAAATTCATGAAGGCATGGGTGGTGGTAATTTGGGGCCCCACGTATGGACCGTGAGATTTAGGGACAATGTTACAACATAAGACCATAGTTTTGACTATATTTTAAGTCATGCATCAAGAACCATTCCCTATGCATTGATCGTAGCCATAATACTTGTAAAAGGGATGCAAATATGGATGCAACAAAAATAGGAGAAAAAGTGGGCCCATAATGGGTGCACCAAAATGATCATCATCACCATCATCATCATACATTTCATTTACATCATAATCATTGGCAATGTCATCATTGCCATTATCCTCATCGTCATCATCATCATTGTCATCGTTCTCCTCATTATCAATCATCATTATCATAACCATCCTCAATATCATAATCATTATCCTCATTTTCATCTTCAACATCCAGGTGTAAAACTGGATGCAAAAGTGGATGCAAACATGGATGCAACAAAAGTAGGTGCAAAAGTGGGTGCATAATGGGGTGCAACAAAAATGGATGCAAAAGTGGATGCAAAACATGATGCAATCATGGAAGAAAAACATGATGAAAAAAGTGGCACAAAAGTGGATACAACCATGGATGTAAAATTGGATATAAAATTGGATGCAAAAGTGGATGAAACAAAAGTAGATGCAAAAGTAGTCATAACGCCCAACGCAAAACCTGATGAAAAAGTGGATTAAAAAATGGATGCATAAAGGGATGCAATAACTGATGTAAAATTGGATGCAAAAAAAGATGCAAGCGTGGATGCAAAAGTTGAAGAAAAAGTGGGTGTAAAAGTAAGTGCAAAAATGGGTGTGAATTGGGATGCGACAAAAGTGGATGCAAAGGTAGATGCAAAAAAATATGTAAACTTGGATGCAAAATGGGATGCAAAAAGGGATGAAAACATGGGTGCAAAAGTGGATGAAAAAATGGATGCAAAAGTGGATGCAAAAATGGCTGAAATAAAATGAGATGCAAAACTAGACTCAAAAGAGGATGTAAACTTTGATGCAAAACTTGGGGCACAAAGTGATGCAAAAAAAGAAGTAGAAGTGGATGCAAAAGTGGATGTAAAAAAGGATGCAAAAGTGGATGAAAACAAGGGTGTAAAACTTGAGGAAAACATGGGTGTAAAAGGGGGCGAAACAAGAGTAGATGTACAAACTAGACACAAATTTAGGTACAAAAATAGGCTCAAAACCTATCGCAAAACCTGGTGCATAACCAGGTGCAAAACCCAGTGCAAATTACGCCGGAATTTGCGCCATATTTAGAAAAACGATGCAAAAAATGCCTAAAATAGCACCAAACCATGAAATTGCACCATTTTGTCCAAAAATGAAGAAAAATACACTGAAAGATGGTCTAGACGCAAAAAAGGATGCAAAAGAGACACTAAATCCAGTTTTTGTTGTAGTGCCATCTTGGAATATTCTCCCAAACTTGTTCAAGACCTAATACCACAAGTCCTTTAGAGATGTATCAATTCCAAAGACAATATCCAAGTATCTAAAAAATTGACCTTGTGCAATATTCTTCTACTTAAAAAAATATCAATTTGTAAAGTTTCCTAATCAACAAACTGTGCCTTCTCCTTAATCACCCATTATCGAATGCTTTAGCGTAGATGTCTATGTATATTGCATTTTTCCTTCGATAGAGATTTGAGTGGGATTGGGGCTAAGATTAGATTGATAAAAAGAAGGAAAATTATGTAATTGTACATCATTTGAAAGAAGAATGCCTTGAACATTTGCTTACATTTGAGTAGCTTCAAGAAGATAACCAAATGCATATGTGGAAATAGAATGCATATGTGGAAATAGAATTGTCATGTAATCAAGGTGCTAAAGCTTCAATCATTTCTTGATCGATATTTGGACTGGAATAACCTATGAAAAATGACCATGAATATAAACTCTGGTTGATGCATTTGAGAAAATACTCGAGACTACCCACTACTTGAGTATAAAAACTTCCAAACGTTGACCAAAACATCATATTAAGGATGGAAATTCTTTCAACCATGTTGCACCTTCATCAAAGTAAATCATCAAGAATAGATCCTTTTCAATGGTCCGCTTACTGTTTCAATGTTTTCCCATGTTTAATAAGCATGTTTAGCATGAATTGACCCTTAATAAAACCCATTCATCCATGGTGAACAATCCTTTCAACGGTTAAATGTTGTTGGATAGGAATTTTGATCTAGGACATTATATGATATATCAAGCAATCTAATTGGGGGCTAACCTCTTATAGTGTTTTTATTTTGTTCCTTTGAGGAGTAAGCTTGATCAACCCCATATCCACTTCATGACCCATATGGTCCATTTATAATTTTGCATACATATGATTAGAAGATCATCACCAATTATGCCCAAAGAATCATAAAAAGTCACAAGGATGCACATCTATGGTGGAGAGATTTTCCCTCAACCATATCATGTAAATCCTAAATAACCCCAATTTTATCCAAAGTTCAAGGAAGAAATTACTTCTCAAATATGGGGATTTTAATAGGCACAACCTACCGAATGAGTTTTTTTTCCTCATTTCAAGTGACATCACAATCCCCTCAAACAAAGATTCTATGGACTTTCATTGGAAAACGTTTTACTTATTCTATGCCCATATGTTTCAACTCCACAATATTTGAGAACCATGATTTTTAAGTTTTCATAATCTGACTTTCCTATTAAGTACTCCAAATAGATTTAAGTGACATCATCGCCTATTTGCCATGGTTAGCAATTTGGCTAGTCATTAAGTCTTGAACCACCTTATTGTTATCTTGGGTTATTTTTGTGGAGCGTTAAAGGTGGTTATTGGATATTGTACTATAGATACATTTAATTTCTAAATACATATTGATTTGTCTATCTTCGACTACTTCTTCCTTCGTGTGTAGTGGTATAATTCTAATTTTTTGGTAAAACAATGGAAGCTTAGATGAAATTAGTGGTTTTTCAATTTGAGAGTTACAAAACAAAGTACTTTTAAGATCATGGAGTTATACAAAATACTTTTCTTTAAATTTGGAAAACTATTATGGTTAAACAATAGGGAGTATTGTGATTGAAATTTGAGAAATATATGAAATATTTTTGAAATTGATATATACGTCTATATAATGGAATTTTGTATTCAAAATGATTATTCGTAATGGAGTTATAATTTTTTGTAATTTATAACATTTATAACATTAATTTAAGAGGTTATAAGGGATTATAATATATTTTTATTGGCCGGAGTGAATTAAAATATTAAAGGCCTCCATTTTCTACATTCTTAGTGATCCATGATTGGAAGGGGGTTATAGAGTTACCTCATGATATAAAAGGCATTGTAATTTTAGATGTTATTTAAAACAAAAATCATAGAGATTTAATCTCTGAACATTACAAAATTGTAGGAAGTTGTAAGGTGGTTTGGAAGTCACAATGGGTTTATTTTGTGAAAGTTATTATATTGAGAGTAATTTGTAATTTTAATTATAATAATGTTTTCAAGTTTGGAGTTTTGGACTTTAAAGTGCTTTGAACGTTATCAAAAGATAATTCAAAACATACATTTTTTTATATTGTGTCCTAAATCCACCAAAAATTTAATAGGGGGGTCGTAGAATCTTTGTCTGTGTGCCTCGTCTATTGGTTCATGGTGGAATTTGACCTTGTGGATATTGGTGCATGGTGGTATTTTTATTTTCTAGAGAGAAACTCCCTAACTTATAATGAATCAAGCACATGCACACTATTCTATAAAAAAACAAATACAGGAATAAAATAAATAATATTATCAATCTAAGAAGGAAAGCGAAGGAAAGCAACTATTTGAACCTCACGGAAAATTTGGTCACAAATTTCACACATATTGCATAATACGGTCATCTACAAAATTTATTTGGTAAAGTCTTTGAATGTTTTTTGTGGCTTGTAATTAGAGTCATTTGATCTGGTCTGACATTGAATAGGGGGATCAAAGTTATTTATTTGTGACACATTGTTTTGGATATGTAAATCAATTCTTTAAATCAAGATGTGAGTGAACATCAAAGATTTGTTCAATATTATGCACACATTAATCAACATTGCACATGGAACAACAATTCAAATAAGCAAACATTCACTCAATGATGTGACCAATATTGTCTATAAGTTATGCATAAAAATATTGATATTCTCAAAACTCATAATAACTTGATAAATAATGAATTGCATTTTTTCGACAAGATTCTAAAACCATACTTCTTCAATGAAATCCATTATTTTTATTAACATTTTTGGAAAGTGAACAAGAGGATATTGAGCACCATCTAGATATGAATTAGTCATATGAATTTGATGAAGGCATTATAGAGATAAATAATGAATAGGATGAAAACATTAAGCTGATAGAAAATACCATGGATAAATAGACTAAGGCAGCTAAGGATAAGTTTGAAAATGAAGGTAATTCTATTATACTTTAGGAAGAGTTGCAATTAAAGAGGAATAAATTTTGCCTAAGATATGACAAGACCGAGTTTGACTTTGTTCACATTCCTAATTAGTCAAAAGGCATATTGGATATGACAAGACCGAATTTGATGTGAGTATTGGATTTCTTGATGATGATTTACAAAGGCATATTATTGATAACAAGTTAGATGAAAGTACCTAAACTTGATGATCAAGATGAGTAACATGAAGAAAAGGATGATGGAAATGAAATTGATGATGATAATTTTGATGGTGTACCTAAATAGTGCCAACATTGTCACCAAGTTGGACATCGTGAATTACAATGTGTTGATATTTATCCATTGAATATATGTGGGAAAACAAACCACCTTCCACAAAGGTGTTGGAAGCGACCAAAGATTAAGATTAAATAAAAAAAAGTAAATTTTGGATGGTTAAGTATGTGGTATCATACTTTGGAAGCCATGTTATTATAAAGGCCTTATCGATGGATTCATACATAGTTACATGGATGCTTGATCAACTAGGTTTCTTTTGTAGATGGACATGAATCTTTTGATTTAGGATTTGATTATTCAAGGCATGAATGAGGCTGACTTTATCTATTATTTTCAGTTGGAAATCGAGTCTATAGATTCCACTCAAAGATAGTATGTGTTAGCACTCAAAATTTCTACCTAAAATTTATATGTTCTTAATCCAAAAAAACTAGGAATTTTTGTTAGAGGGCACTCTTATTCATTCATCTTGGCAGAAGTTTGCATTCTACAATGAAAATTAGAAATGTTGAATATAAAGGTGCTGTATAATGACATTCTCACTCTTCAACATGCTACAAAATGAGCTACAATTCTGTAGAAAAAGGTTGTTGTGGTAATAATTCAATGCTAAAGAATCAAACTCAATTATACAACAAAGGTTCAATTCTATTAGTATGGAAGCACTACATAATCCCATTAATTTAATGGGCGAGTGTCTCTTATCAAAATCAATGACCCAGTTGATTAGGAACGTGAAATGATTCATATACAATGCATCGAATGATTTATATTTCTTTTCTGAAAAAAGGAAAAAAATTATTTCAAAAATGTAATTTAGTCTCCACATCCATTTTATGTTTTGAAACACCTTATCGAGATTTCATTTTTCAGCTACCATATTGTATACTCAGTTATGGCAGCCCATAAAGGCAGAAATCCAGTGCATTATTAGCCTCATGGAATGATACTCGATGTTTATCCTTGTAATACCCCTAGTTTTCCTTGTATGAATTTCAACAAAATTATGTAAATGATATAAATATGTTACTATCACTTCCTAGTGCAAAGCTCAATGGAAAGGCTCGACTAGTGAATGGATATGCATGTATGATGTAAATATTTTATTTGGAATTTGTGTTTGGCTTATCATGCAAATTGGAAATGGATGCAAATATTATGTGCATAAATAATAAAATGGTCCAAGAATGGATTTGTAAATTGCACCAAAGCCGCTATGATTCCACCAGAGGGGAAGAGGAAAGAGGGGCCATGGGAGACCAAATCCTTGCTTCGATGTGTCAACACTAGAAATCACCCAAAATTATGTCATGTGCCTTGACTAAGCCAATTATCTCATTTTTTTGACTATTTTGCAATCATTGAATGCATGTGTTGGGTTGGTGGAAAAAGTCATCTCATGTTGTTATTGAAGTATGGGATTGACTACGCTTTTGTGACAGTTTTTTCAGCTGTCAGAAGTCAGTCTGTAGCTTCCAAGAGTCCTTCCTTCTACTGTCACAGGTTATGCTAATTGTCTTGTCACCATTTTCTCATACCTATTGGAGTCAATCCTCACTCACACACAGTCTCAAGAAGATCTACACTACTCAAAGCTCTGTATTGTTGTTCATGGCTTGCATAACCCCAAAAAATTGAACTTAGGGACATATATGCAAATTTGGAAGGGAAAATCGATGGTTGTATGTGAGCCAAGAGGTTGGGCAAGTTAGGGATCCTTTTCCATTGTTTTCTCCTGCTAGTGGATGCTTAAGAGTCCATGAATTGAGGCTATAGGTAGTTCTTTAGCAGCTTAGTAGGTTAGTATTCTTCTGTGCACAAATAAGGAGAACTCAACAAGATGGATATCCAAAGAGAATTATTGATTAGTGAAGGGGATTCATGGAAGCCAAGGTATGAGAGTTGAGTGAGAGCCATGTAGAGATCTGAATGAGATTTTGGCTACGCAGAGAGAATATATCATGTTTTGGGACAAGAGAGAGAATCCTGTAGGTGTTTCCTTCATCCTGGTGGCCCCATAGCCCAGCTTGTGGGTGGCCTATGAATGTTAAAGAATATAGGTTAGCAGAGTTCCTATGGTTGGTGGAAAATCGCTCTTACACAACTAGTTTCTTGGATCTAGGTTGTTTAAATATAATTATTCTTATTTATTTGAATGTGAAATGATTTTAAATTATAGAAATAATGTTTATGCTTGCATATGCATGTTCATTGTGTGTGGGATGATTTATTTTCCAGTATGTATGGTTACTTATTTTCTGCACATGTATTTTATCTATATGAATTCGTAATATGGGGGTTGGGGTGAAATTGGAGGCCTCAAATCTATGTAATGTTCCCTCTCAATAGTCAGATTGGGTAAGGGGGACGTTACAATCCTGAATGCAAACAAAAAATTTAGGATCTTTGTTGTTATAAGTTCTTTCAATGTCTTCAAGGAATAACCATAACCATAGGTTTTTCCAAATATTTGATTGTTACCAGGCCATGCTTAGTGGATTAATTATCAGAGTATCTCAGGAATCAATAGCCCACATTTCTCTTTTGTCTATAGAAGGTGAGAGGTGGTTTATATAGAAGCAGTAAAAGACACATTGATTATTCTCGTCATTTTCTAGTTCTTATATTTTGGAATTGAATTCCAACTAAACCATAGGGAATCTTCCAAAATTGTTAAAAACCCCTTTGGGAGTGTGGTGATTTATCTTAATTGAGGGAAATTTTAAAAATTTTGCAATGGTTTGGGAGAAATTAGGGTCCATACAAGACGATATTTAGCAAAAAAATATTGCGATCATTTTTTAAACACCGACTCATCGTCTAAATGTCTCGAGTTCATGGATTTCAAAGAATTTTACTTGAACTATCCTTAATTTCCTCCAAGAAATCATTGATGATTTCTATCTTTCGTTTATTATCAAAATTTTATTCCACAGAGCTTGTAACATCTTGAGTCTTTTAATTTTTATAAATTGGATAATTTGAATGTAGAAGGGAGTGGAATCTCTTCCTCTTAGAGAGACGTAGGGGGTCATAAGGAGCAATATTCCTATGTGTATATCTTCTCTAGAATCCAATACAGCAATGAATTTTCATGTTCAATAGTCATTTGCACATTGGTTAGATTGTGTATTTCTTCTCCTATGTTAGTATTTATTTTCTTTAAATGCAAAAAAGTTATTGTAGTGCATTAATGATCCTTCATAATTCAAATCTAATAACATTTATGATTCCATTTCTATTTCCTAAGTTTGCAAATTGCTTTAAATGAAAGATTTATATCTTCTAAACAATGTTTAAAGATCAAAATATCTTCTTGTGAATGTTAAGCTAACTTTACTTTGCCTTCAAATTCCTTCTTCTTTTCTTTGTTTTATATTTGGTTTGATCTTTGAGTAAGATGCCAAGTAATTGTGAGACTTTACCTTTTTTGTTAGATACCATTAAGCTTTAAATATAATATATTTTACTACCTTGTGGCATTGACCTACCTTTCAAAACTAAAAAACTCTCACACTAATGTTATCCCATGCTAAAGGTGTGCTAAACTTTCCCTTCAAGTAGTCAAATGACAACTTTTAGTGCTAACATCTTTTGGTGTCATTTCTAGAGATGAAATTGAAGATTTCCCCTGGGAGAATGACCATGATTAGATATGAATTTGATGGTAATATTCATACACAAATTTGACTGGATATATTTCAGCTAGAGGTTCCATGGCCAAAGAATCCACTGGAAAATTCACTAGTTCATAATGTCAATGTCGTCTGATTCTCAAATGAATGCTATAGTAGCTACAAGGTTTTCTCCTATAAATTTTTTTGTTGTCCATGTTTTTCCAAATGATGTTTCAATTATGGATGAATGGGAAATTTTCATTCCAATATTCAAAGATGATAAAGACCACAACCCTACAGAGAATTTGTTTATGTTTCATGAACTTATGTATCAGTTTCGTATTCTCCATGAAGATGTGTTAATGAAGAATTCATTATGTATTCCCTTGACATAAATTCCTGACAATGCTACATATCTATACCTTTTTATAGAAATTTATCATTGAAATAATTTCATTACATTTTCATAGTCACTGTAAACAAAATTTTCCAACTGAGCTTTTATTTGAAAATTGTTGTGAAGAATTTCATTAAGGTTTTCAGCATAGAGAAGAGTGTTCTTATAACAATGAGGAAGATGAATTTACTAATGAAGAACTTATCCAAGCTATTAATGTTGATATATGTAAAAATTATTCAGAAAATGATTTTAGTTATTCACATGATCAAGGTCATATTGATCTAGGTTCTTACGAGAACTTAGTGTTTATTAAAGACCACATATAATCAGCAATTGAAAAAGTAGAGATGGTACATCCTCATGCTGCTACTTTGAATTATTTTAAATAATTTTGTGTCTATATGAACACCATAAAACTAATTTTGAATTAGTTTCCCCAAATTATAATGAAGTTCATGTTATTGAAGAATCATTTCAAGAAAACTAGAAACTTGTTTTTAATTATGATCATCATTCTTGACAAGAAACAAAGGTTTTTATGATCCACCTATCTATGATGAGTATAATGATATTGATGATGATAAATTACTTGGGAATCTAGAGGAATTTTCTTTTACTGAAGATTCTTGTTAGCAGTGTCAAGAAAACAATCATATCATTGTTAATGACAGTTAATCCATATATGATGAGTATGAAAAATATTTAAAGGAGCATATTTCTATTCCAACTTGCACAGAAATTTGCAGAAACCAACATGCTTATGATAGTTATGCATCTTATTCATTAGAATATGTTGAAGTATCATATTAGTTCATAAATATTTCTCTCTCCTCAACAGTTGAACACGAGTTTCAAAAAATCGGTGAATTCACATTTGGCATTCTTGAAATAGAATCTAAATAGATAGTTCAATAGAATGAAGGTTTTATTAAGAATGATGTGTCTCCTCTTGGTATTGATGAAATTGTGTTGCATATTCTTCATTCTTATGATAATATTGTTATTTTGGATGCTACTAAAAAAATTATACCCAAGAAATTAATGAACAGTTTTAAGGATTAGTTGTTTTCCTATTTGTAACAAAATATATGATGTTTCTAAGTTGTTCAAAGGAGCATAATATGATCATAATATTTCCAATGGATCGAATATTGAATAGAAATTATTTTATTTTTTAACTATGTTGGAGTTTTTCATGATCTTCAAGATCCAATGGAAATTTACATGGAGTCAATTTTTCTAAAGGTTCTAAATATGGTAGTTTTTTATATGCCACTCACTTGCAGTAATGAGTATATATTTTCCACGAAATTTATGTTGTTGATGTTCTATTCTTTTTGCAAACAATGTGATCATTTCATCAGTGAATGCATGATTGATGTCATTGGATATATTATATTGCTTGATAAAATAATGGATTGATTAGTGTAGAGAGTTCTACATAAATAAGTTTTGTTTTCCAATTATTTCCTTTTCAATTTGGTTTGGCGTGCATTAGACTAGATGAAATAATGACTCCAAAGCCCAATAGAGACAATGGTGCAAAGCATTGTAGTTTTTAGTTTGGTTAGGTATGAATTGTTTGAAAGATTGGTTTACATTATGTGGTTGGTTATAGTTTTCAGAGCAGTGTTCAAGACTTCAAATGATGGAAGGAAATGTGGGTGGTATATGGTTCTTATCTCCGAATAGGGAGGTCATTATTCCCATATGGAGCCATTGTTAGCACTCTAAATTGCTACCTAAATTTTCCATGTTCTTGAGCCAAAATATGTGGGAAGTTTTGTTAAAGGGAACTCTCATTAATTCATCTTGGCGTACCTTTTCATTCAGCAGTGAAAATCATAAATTCTATATATAAAGGTGTTGCAGAATGAGATTCTCATTCTTCAACACACTACATAATGAGAAGCAAATTTGTAGCAAATGTTACAATGGAAATAATTTGATGTTGAAGAATCAAACTCAATTATACAAAAAAGGATTAGTTCCCTTAGTATAAAATAACTGCAGGATCCCCTAGATTTAATGGACATGTCTCTCTCACCACAATCCATGACCCAACTAATACGAACATGCAATGATTCCTATACAGTTTATGAAATGGTTTATATTTCTTCCCTTAAAATTTAAATATTTTTATTTCAAAAATACAATTTTATCTCCACATCCATTTTATGTTCTACAATACCTTCTACAGCTTGCATTCTTCAACCACCATATTGTATACTTATTTATGGAACCCCATAAAGGAGGAAATACAGTGCATCATGATCTTGATGGGGTGATACTATATGTTGATCCTAAATGCAAAAAAATAATTTAAGGATGTTGGTTGTTATGAGTTTTGTCAATTACTTCAAGGCTATAACAAGTACGAAACATAGGCTTTGTTGAATATTTTGATGGTTACCAAGTCGTTCTTGGAGGAATAATTATTAGAGTATCTCATGAATCAATATCTCACATTTCTCTTCTTTCTACAGAATGTGACAGGTGGTTCAAGAAGTAATAGTAAAATACACATTGATTGTTCCCGTCATTTCTAGGTATCATATTTTGGGATCGAATTTCAGCTAAACCATAAGGAATATTCCAAAATGGTTAAAAAACCCCTTTGGGAATGGGGTGATTTATCTTATTAATGGGCATTTTCCAAAATTTTGCAATCATTTGGGAGAAATTTGGGTTTGTTTCAAGAAACATTTTTCTAGAAAGTTTCTACTGTCGGTTTTCAAAAGATGAGTCATCATCTAAGAGTATCCATATCATGGATTTCAAATGATTATACTTCAACTATCCTTAATTTCTGGAAAGAAATGATTGATTTTTTCTACATTTAGTTTATTGTTAAAATAGTTTCCAAAAATCTTGCAACAACTCGAGTCGTGTAATTCTCATCAAATGTATAATTTGAATGTAAAATGGGGTGGGGGTTCTTCCTCTTAGAAATATGTAGGGGGGATAAGGAACAATATTTTTATGTGTATATCTTATCTAGCATCCAATACAATAATGAATTTTCATGTTCAAATATCATTTGCATATTTTTTGGACTATGTATTCTTCTTCCATGTTTGTCTTTCTTCTACTTCAATGCAGAATAGTTATTCTAGTGCATTAATGATCCTTCATAATTCAACTCTAATAGCAGTTATGATTCTTTGTCTATTTCTTGAGTTCAAAATCTTCCTTGAGTGTACAATTATTATCTTTTAAACAATTTTTACATATCATAATATCTTCTTGTGATTGTTAAGTTGCCTTTCCTTTACATACAACTTCCTTCTTACGATTTTCATTGTTTTATATATGGTTTGATCTATGTGTAATATGCCAATGAATTGTGAGACTTTACCCTTTGTGTTAGATACACTTAAGGTTTAAATCTCAGATGTTTTCCTATATTGTGGCGTTGAACTACTTTTCAAAACTAATCAACTTTCACACTAAAGGTATCCAAATCTCCACATGTTCAAAACTTTCCCTTCAAGAAGTCAAAGGACAACTTTTAGTGCTAACATTATGGTTAACCTCTTCTACTTTCAAGGGGGTATTTTGACATCATTGGTTTACAAGTCCTAGGACTTATCACCTTTCACTTGTCAAGGGATAATATATTGATGATTTCAAACTTTAAGTTTCAAAGTCTATTCCATTAATTTTGTGGAATATGGTTTATTCATGATGATCAATTTGAATTGGATGGATTCAGGACATGTTGGAAGAGAATAATTTGTAAAGATCCTTTTTTTCAAGTTATTGTTGCCTGAAAAACACTTTTCTAGGGCTAGTTATGTCCATTCTGATGTCTTAATCTAAGAGATACCAATTTTTATGGACCATTCATTTATTCTCATTTTTATTATTTATATGCTCAGGGATGCTTAGTCGAGCATGCTTATGCATCCACACTTGATGCAGGACAATCCTGTTTAATGCAATGATCTCTAGTTTTGAGAATTCCTTTTTACCTTAATGATGTAATTAAATAGTAATCGATAGAAGTATGGATATTATAAAGTGTAGTTACATATATAAATTTGTTTTGGTTTCCTCTCCGTCACCCTAAAAGATATGACGATGGATCGGGGATTGATTGAGTATTAGATGATAGACAAATGATCAATTACCGATTTGATGATGTCGTCATAAGTGAATTACATAGATTTTTTGAATGGTCAAGATATTTTAGGAGTTGATGATGTTTTGATGGATTAATGAGATATTGGTTTGGATGGATGGTTTGCCACTTTTTAATAGTTTATGGATCATTTAGCATTCTTAATGGACATTTCTCATCAATATTTGGAGCACTAATAATATACTAATAGTTCACTTGGTTTACTTCTCAAAAGATTTTGGAAGTATTATGATTCATACACAGTTTTTACAAGATACAGGATTTCGATGTCGATCAACACTTTCTTTTGTCAGTTGGACTATTGATATTTTTTTATCTTTCAATATTCAAAAGCTTCATAGGATTTAGAATTCATAGCTATGGTATTTTTACCATACATACGACAAATTATTCTTCTACATTATCTCTTGGCACATTGGTTTGTTAGGGATTTTTATGGATATGGAATGTGTTGGATTTCCATATAATTCACTTCTCACCAGGATTTTATCTCATGGTTTTTAGGTTCAGTTCATTGAACACTTGGAGGATATCTATCTCATTTGTTGCAGATTGAGTTTTCCATATTTTATTTTAATTGACCACTTTTGGTGATTTTTCAGGCAAATCTTAATCGAAACTCATGAGGTTTTGGACCATAAGTATCAAATCAAAGACATGGATATGTTATAAAAAATTTCAATAGTATTTTTTGATAGTTGCTACACTTGTATAGACTTATGCTTAAGGGTGAGGGGGGG
>LPNX010728466.1:88578-118465 GCA_001517045.1 Pseudotsuga menziesii
ATCATGGACCTTTATATTATCTTGTTTTGTACGACAAAGGATCTCTTAATCATATATAGTAAAATGAGTTTCTTATTCTACTGTATTGCCCAATGTTGTAAAATGTTATATTGTTGATTAAATATATGGACTATTAAATATTAAAATGAATAGATGTTAATCCATGATTTAACACATTAATACAATCATTATAAAAATGTAATAATTAAACTTCAAATATCAATATTTTTTATAAAAATTATTTGGTTTTTGTTATGAGTAATTGAAAAAGAATTAAAATAAATATATTGGTGCATTAAATTTATTTAAACTCGCTAAACAATGTGGGGCATATATAAATAATTAACCCTAAGGTTCATTTTACGTTGTGACAAATGACAAACCAATGTTTTTTATCCAATAAACCACCTCAATGCTTCTCATCATTATCAACACATCAATATCATGGTGCTTAAGTGATAATCAAAATGGTGTGTTATATATATGATATCCATTGTTGCTATTATTTATATAATTGCACCAAAGTACACAAAAAATCGAAAGCCAATAGTTTTTTTCATCATCGTTAAATTTATAAGACAAAATGATGTGTATTGTGATGTGTATTTGGACATTGGAAAGAAGGAGATCCAACTACCCTAAATATTTTTTAGTCCATATGTGCTAAGTCAAATATTTTTAGCTACATAAAATGGGTTGAGGCATGATTGTTGAAAATTTCAGCGTTTCCATTTAGACTCATTTAGTTTGCCCCATTTAAAAAAACAATAATCCACATGGAAGTTATTTCCACCTAATGAATGTTTCTCAAACCAAAATTTAACAATATTCTAATGAGAAACAAATTTAATATTTACCTTTTCTCTTTCTTCCTATAGTTCCAAGAGAGTATCAATTTGATTTCGAAGGGATGGAAATTTTTTTTTTTGAGTAAGAAGATTAGGAGAATTGCAAAGAAGGTAGAGAATTGCTAGAAGGAAAAATAAACTTCTTGTCATAGACCTGAAAATAAAGGGGATTACCTTAAAGATATTTTAGGAGTAAATAAATATTTATTAAATGGAATTGGGTAGAACATTCCATAAATTTGTATGATGTTGAATGACTCTTTTCCTTATGGCATGTATACATTTCTTATTATTTCATTTAGGTACCTTTCTATCTTGTGGATAATAATTCACTAAACATTGTAAGATATTTTTTTAAAGAAAATATAGTCAACCTCATTGAGAAAAAATAAGAATAATTAAATCAATCATATACTAAAGTAACATTGAACAACATAATGTGGGTGATAGGTCGAGCTATACTCAAATGAAAGAAAAAGAAGAAGGAATCACTAGTGATAAAAAAATATCAACGAAAAAGGAAGAGGAAAAATGTCGACCAAAGTAGGAACAACCCAAATTTCATTGATTTACATTTACATGTCAATTCAGCTAAGAAAACTGCGATCGATCCTAGGGCAGAGGAAACAATCATATCCAATGTCAAAACAGAACAACTATATATCACTGAAAAAGGCTCATCTACCCATTAAAATAAATTCCTTTAGGTAGATAAATACAAGCTGCACTAAGATTCACTTCATAGAAAATCCATACAAATGATCATTACAGATGATGACTGCATTGCACAAAATTAGGTTAAATAACAAAAAGATCAGGAAATTGAAGGGTTTGATTTAGAATAATGACCCAATTTTCTAAAATGATCAAACAACAAGGATTCCTTGCTCCATCTATGTATTAATAACGGATGTCTGATTACTCAGATGTTGTATCTAGATTTTATTCCAGAATCCCTGGTTGGGATTTTGAAAGATCCATGAATGAAATTAGTAGGTCTGGGTATTGGGTCTAACATGGCTAAGATTAGGACTGATCATGGTTTGTAATGCAAAGTTCATTCCGATCTTGGTGCCTTGGCAGTTGAAAGGATTGAGAGGATGGATATTAAGTAGGTCAAGCTCAAGGGGTTAGATATGGAGGTTTCATATTAAGTATTTCAAATCCAAAAAGTATTTCCATGAGAAATTGGGCGTGTCGAATGCTTAGGGAGAATCAAACTAGGTATGCTTGCATTGATGCCTATGTTTATTTTGTGATCAATAACAAATTCAAAGAGCCCAAAAAATGATATTTTCTTTCATGGTTTATTTAGAAAGGGATCAGATTTGTTGCCTACAATGATTATTTCCCCCAATTAAGTGGCCCTGGAAAGGCATAACATTATTTGAGTTTGGAATTCTAAGGACGTAGGTTTTTTTTTTGTATGCTTCCGTCTTTTTTAATCATGGGGATTCAACATCATATTGCATCTATGAATATAGCATGTTATTTTGTACAAAAATATATTTGTTGCAATGCCAGTTCACAGTAATTGATTGATTGATAAAGGAGTGTATCACTTAGCTTCCTCCCAGATGAAATTATCTTCTAGACCTATTTGAGATCGATTAGAGTATTTGAAATTGTTGGAAAATTATTTGGAAATATGGAAATTAGTGTTAATAATAGATACAAGACTCTTTATAACTCATTCTCATTTGTAAAACCACACCAGAAATGACTCTTTAGTCTATGTACCCTTTCCTAATAAGTTGATTTATTTCCAAGTTGATTCCCACTTTGGGATTGCCAAGTCTGAGCCATGTGACTTGGTGTTAAAAATCCATGCTTTTGTGCTTCCAAGGTGTCATCAAGTAGGTTTTTTTGCACTACTTGATCTTCTTATGTTTCCCAATTCTAGGTGCAGGTCGCATGGTTAAATCCATGTAGAGATGTGATTGAAAGTTGTGTTAAAGAGAGTAGTCTTATCGCTCATTTGATACTCCCTTCTCATGTTTGTTTGGATTTTTATGTAACAATTTGTTTTTTTAATTTAAGGTTCTTATTATCGTTGGAATAGAATGTGAAAGCTTGAAATTAATATTTATATGTTCTTTTATTAATATATAGCTACATTTGGAGTGATTGGAGGACAATAGATCATCAAATTTGATTGGTTATTTTGTACATTACTACATACAATAACGGTGTAGTTCCAATTTGTTATCAAACCATTCATAACACAAGTATATTTCCTTTTTATCTAAATTTCAAAATGATCTATTCACCATTCTCCCAAATGACACAACCCAAAAATACCTTCTCTTGCTTATTCTCTCTTTACAGACTAGATAATAGTAGCCTTGAAATCATGGATGTTGTTGTGAATATGATGTAGATGGGGTGAAAAGATGAATTAAAACTAGTGACTGATGGTAAATTAACCTTTTCAATTTCAATTGTTGTGCAATTTTTCGTTATTCGATAAGGTAGGATATCTAACATATTTATATAGTAGGTATGATAGTGCTATGTTTCTTTTACACTTTATATAGAGAATCCAGATTCAATATTTTTCCATGCTAGTTTTCTTTTACATGGTTGAAATTTAATTGCAGGGACTGGTTTTTATTTTGTTGATGGTGTACTTGATGGTACCTTTGACTAGGGGGATACTTCCATAAAGCCAAAACTTGTAGGCCTCTTCCATCATTTATTCCTTTATGAGTTATCTACAATAATTTTTTCTTATTAAGTACATGTCTACTAATTATATCTTAAGTATATATATGTGTTATTATTTATAAATAATCTTGAAGTGCAACTCTTTATGGTTGTAGTGCTAGAAATATTAGGTTGCCAAGGAAAGCTATCGTCCTTGAATTCACAAAAATGCAAGGTTAAATTAAACTTGTGATTTTGATTGAGTATATTTAGTGGTAATGACATAATCTTGAGACATGAAGTTAAAATGTGATAAAGTTTCGACACTAGGGAAACTTTTGTAGAAATTTCAAAAACCCATGCTTAATGTGAGTTCATAAATTTCATCACAATCTTGAGGTTCACCATATTGGAGAACAAGACTTCCTTTCTCTATCTTTACTGATAATGGTTTTCATGTAGGTTTTTCTGCACCACTTTATCCTCATATGTTTCCCAATTCCAAGTGCAAGCCACATGGTTAAATCCATGTAGAGATGTGATTATCTTAAATAGAGCAGTCTTAGCCCTCATTTGGTACTCGCATCTCATGTTTGTTTGGCTTGTTATGTAAGCAAGGATTTTATTTTAGGTTCTTATTACAGTTAGAATAGAATGTGAAAGCTTGAACTTAATATTTATATGTTGGTTTATTAATATTATAGTTGAATTTGAGTGATTAGAGTGATTCGAATTTGACTAGATGTTTTGTACATTACTACATACAATAACTGTGTAGTTCCAATTTGTTAACAAATTGTGCATAGAAAAAGTATATGTCCTTTTGTCTCAATTTAAAAATGATATATTCACTATTCTCCCAACTCAGTGAACCCAAAATTCCCCTCTCTTGCTTATTCCCTCTATATAGACTCAATAATACTATCCTTGAAATCATGGATATTGTTGTGAAAATTATATATACAACCAAACACAACATAAATATTACAATTAAAATCCGAAAAGATGATATGCTATAACATATTGCAAAGGAAAAATTAATTTTTGTACTATATTATTCATATGTGATGACATCTAATGTTCATATTAAATGTGACATTTTAAAAACAGTAGTTTAATGACTTAATAATTTATGAGATAATAGATTGCATTGTAGAAAATATAAGTGTCATGCCCTAATTGTCACCAACCCAATATTTAAAAAAATAAAAATATAATCATTAGTGCCTCTTGATATAGAATAAATGAACCCACTATCATATAATTTTATTCTCTATCATACGTGGGAAAATTTATTTTGTCTCATTTGCCGAAGGTTATTCCACAAAGGAAAGGAAATTTTCCAATAGTAATTTTGTTTGTAAAAGAGTGGGGAAAATGATTATTCAAATCCATAAATCTAATTAACATCATATCCCATCGGGTTAGCTCAAGTGGTTGAGAGCTGTAAATTACAAGCTAAAGATCTCAAGGTCAAATCCCTACGTGGCTATGCTTATAATGTAAAAGGCTCACACTTTATGTCCCCACCAGGTTAGGATCCGTAATTAGAGCTGGAATTTTACCTCATCTACCATCAATAAAATATGGGGAATTATTTGGAGGGTTTCTTGTGAGGTATCCCTTGGAAAAATAGAAGCTAATTAAAAACATCATGGAGTTCGAATTGAACAAGTTAGGGAGAAAGTTGAAAACAATCCTTATAATTTTTAAAGTATTCAATTTAGAACATTTGAAGAATATAGAGATAAAGGATCCAAAACAAAGAGAAAATTAATTGTGGACGATGTAAATAACAAGAAAAAAAAAGACAAAAATAAACAACCAAGAAACAAGGAGGTGGCGGAAAAAGGTAAGAGCCAAATCATTTATGTAATCACAAAAAGTACAATTATAGTACAATATCCAACAATCACCTTTAATGGTCCACATAAATAACCCAAGATAACAATATAGTGGTTTAGGACTTAATGATTAGAGTCAATTTACTAACAAACTAACCCCCTCCCCACTTAACCATGAGTCTAGATACAAGTGTACCAACTAACAACAAAGGCTAGTGCAAAAGTTGATAACATATATGAGTCTTCAATATGATACTCGTGGTTTGAAACCTCATGAGTGTCAATGAAGATATACCTGAAAAATCCACCAAAAGTGGAAGATGAAAACCAAATATGCAAAAATCAATGTGCAATAAATGAGTTAGATATCCTCAAGTCATTAATCAAGTGAACCCAAAACCAATGAGAGAAAATTTTAGTGAGAAGTTAATTGGATGGAAATCTAACACATTCTGTATCCAAAAAATCCCTAACAAACGAATGTGACAAGAGAAAGTGTAGAAGAATTGTCTATCCTCTACAAGGTCAAAATACCATCCCTAAGAAGACCGAAGACTATGAAGTTTTGAAATATTAACAAATAAAAAAAATTTCAATACTCCAACTATCGAAAAAAAGTGTCAATCAACATCAAAATCCTATATCTTGTAAAAAATATGTATGAAAATTGAGAATGAATCATAATATTGCAAAAAATCCTTTTAGAAGTATACCAGGTGAAATATTAGTAGTGCTCTAAATCATAATGCCAAATTCCCATCAAGCATGTCATACAATCCATCAAATGACAAAAAGTGGAAAACCATCTATCCAAACCGATATCTCGGAAATGCATAAAAATATCATCAAAATCCTAAAAAATATTGACCAACCAAAAGATGTGTGTGAGTTATTTGTGCCAGCATCATCAAATCCTTAATCTATCGTGTGTCATGATCCAATCCTAGATTAATGCTCAATCCATAAACCCGTTTTTTAGGGTGAGGGTAAGGGAACCATACTAAATTTATATATGTAATTACACTTTATAATATTCATATGTATATCAATTATTATTTATTTACATAATTACTCAACAAGAATTAACAAAATAAGAGATCGATCCATTAAATAGGATCATCCTGTGTCGGAGGAGGATGCATAAGAAAGCTCAACTAATCATTTGTCAGCATATCAACAGTCAAAATGAGAATATATAAAAGGTCCATAAGCCTAGCTAGCTCTCAAATTGGGCCATCAAGATGGACATATCTAACTCTAAAAGGATGTTTTTCCATGCAGAAATAACTTGAAAAACAAGGATAGGATATTTACAAAATATGCTCTTCCAAGATGTCATAAATCCATAATTAATCATGTCATGAATCCATCATCCAATCCAAATCGATCATCCTGAATATACCTAGTCCACAAAATACATGGAATGGACTTTGAAACTTGAAGTTTGACATGAGTCAATATCTTCCCCCTCTGTCAGCTAAAAGGTGAGATGTTTCGGGACTTGTAAATAAATAATGTCAAAATAACCCCTTTCAAGTGGAAAAGTGTAATCATAATATCTTTGAGTGGAGTCCAGAGACTCGATATTCAATTCAAAAACTACATTATGTGGGCCTTTGTCATGCCTCGAATCATCAAAACATGAATTGAAACATTCACGTCCATCTACATTGGAAACCTCTCTGAACAAGCATGTATGAACCTATTTATGAATCCATTGATAAAACCTCTCTAACAAATTAGATTCCAAAGCATGGAGGCAAGTACTTAACCATCCAAAATTTACTTCTTTCCTCTTAATATTTGGTCCCTTCCAATACTTTTATGCAAAGTGGTTTATTTTACCACATATATTGCATGACTAAAGATCAAAACATTGTAATTCACAATGTCCAAATTGGTGACAATGTTTGCATTGTTCAAGTACACCATCCAAATTATCATCATTAAGTGCATCATCATCATCCTTATCCTCATGTTACTCATCCGTATCATCAACTTTAGGTAATTCATCTAACATGTTTTCAATAATATGCCTCTGTAAATCATAATTGAGAAATCCAACACTCATAAATTTCATAGGTTTTGGAGCAATCAAGAATGTAAAAGTAGTCAAACTATATCTTGTCATATCTTAGGCCAAATTTGTTCCTCTTAAACTAAAACTCTTCTCGAGGTCTTATAACTTTGCCTTGATTTTCAAACTTATCCATATGTGCTTTAGTGTCTTTATTCAAGGTGTTTTTGTCACCTTAATGTTTTCATCCAATTCATTATTTCTCTCCTTGGTCCCTTCATCAAATTCATACGACTGATTCTTAGTTGGATGGTGCTTGATATCCTCTTGTTCACTTTCCATAACAGTTAATCCAAATAATGTATTACGTTGAAGAAGTATGGTTTTAGAATGATATTGTCGAAGAAGTTGCAATTCGTTATTTATGGACTTGTTATTTGAGTTTTGAGAATATCAATTTTTTTATGCATAACTTGTGGGCAAGTGGTGACATCATTCTGTAAATGTTTGCTTATTTAAATAGTTGTTCCATGTGCAACGTTGATTAAAATGTGTGAAATACTGAACAAGTCTTTGATGTTTAGTGCCATTGTGATCTAAAGAATTGCTTTAAGTATCCAAAACAATGTGTTGCAAATAGATACCTTGAACCACACTATTTAATGTCAGGCCAGATCAACTAACTCTAATTATAACACACAAAGGACATTCAAATACTTCACTAAAGAAATATTTCAGATGACCTTATAATGCAAGATGCATCAAATTTGTGACCAAATTCTTCGTCAAGTTCAAATAGTTGTTTTCCTTTGCTTGTCTTCTAGATTGATTGTATTCTTTCTTTTATTCTTGTACTTGTCATCTTTATGTAATCATGTTTACATGCTCGATTCATTATAGGCAAGAGAGTTTACCATAAGGCCAAATTCCACTATGCACCAATAGACGAAGCACACACATAAATACTCTACAACCCCCTTATTCAATTTCTAGGATGTTTAAGATACAATACAAAAAAATGTATTTTTATTAAGTATTCACTTATAACATTCTAATCACTTTAAACTCTCAAATTCCAAATTGTATGAAAACATTCAACTCGAATTACAAATTACTCGCAATATAATAATTTGGAGAGCCTAAACTCCCTTTAACTTCCAAAACACCTCATAACTCCATACAATTTTTCAATAAAAATATTATATCTCTTTAAATTCTTATTTCAATAGCATCTAAAATTACAATTCCCTTTATATCAAAATATTATTTCAATAACCCCCTTCCAAAATACTAAGAATCTAAAACATGGATACCTTCACTATTTTAATTCACTATGACCAATAAACATTTTGTTATAATTCCTTATGACCTTTTAGATTAATGTACTAAATGTTATAAATACAAAATTTATAACTCTATTACAACTAAATATTTGAAATACAAAACCTTCCATTATATAGACTTAAAAAATCAATTTCAAAATATTTCATATATTCTTGAAATTTCAATCACAATACCTGCTATAGTTTAACAATTATACAGTTTAAAATTTCAAATCCCAATACTCAATATAGTTTGTGCATAATACATTTTCAAATTTAAACAAAGTATTTTATATAACTCAAATATATTAAAAGTTCTTTGTTCTATAATTCTCAAATTGAAAATGTACAAATTCTCTCTCACTTCCTTCAATACTCACAACGGAATGCGCTCTTGTTCTATTTGTGGCATGAGAGATATGGTCATCTCAACTACATGTACCTCCAAGCACTGATAAAGGAAATCATGGTTGAAGGGTTTTCTACCATCAAGTTTTCTAATGACACATGCAAAGGGTGTGTAGTGGGAAAACATGTTGAGCACATATATGAGAAAGGAAAGGAAAGAAGCATTTTCCAAGTGCTTGATTTGATCCATTCAGATCTCATGGGGCCTCTTCAATTCAAGGTATGTGTTTAATTTCATAGATGATTTCTCATGGTTTTGCTTGGTGTATTTTCTCAAGCTAAAATATGAGGTTTTTTATACTCTCAAAGTGCACAAAGCCTTAGTTGAGAATGCATGTGGGAAAAAGATAAAGTTTTTTTATGAATGAAAATGGTAAGAAGTATGTGGAAAATTTTTGAGAAATGTGGCATCCAAATGTATCATTATATTCCCTACACACCACCGCAGAATGGTGTTGCATAGCGCAAGAACAAGGCTCTCAAGGAGATGGAAACATGCATGATGGAAGCAAAGGATTTGAATGCTAAGCTATGGGATGAAGATATAAAATGTGATTCATATGTTCAAAATGAATATCCACACAAATCATTTGATGTTAAAAATCCATATTAGGCTTTGAGTGGTCATAAGCCCAGTGTTTCTCATTTCAGGGTTTTTGGATCAAAGGCTTGGGCTAGGATTCCTCCCGAGAAGAGAAAGGCCTTGAAACCTCAAATAAAGGATTCCATTATGGTTATATATGATTAATATTAAAAGGGATACAAGCTATTTTATCCCTCATCTCAGAAAACATTAATCTAAAGGAGTGTACAGTTCAAAGAAGATCCCGTGTAGGAGATCGAACTAGCTCAAGGGGAATGCTCAAATCCTTCACTCCATGATGATGTAAGTGATGATAATTCCTATGATTCTTATGATTCTGATATTTATGATGATTATGATTACATGCATTCATATCATGACTCACCCATTCATCCAAAGTGGGATGATAAAACCATTCAATCCATTGGTGATCTTGCTGGAGATCAACTAAACTCTAGGAAGAATAGATCTCAATTTCACAATGAATTATCTACTTGTGAATTGAATATTTCAGAGAGATGATTCATTATGGTTGGATATTATCCTTATGAATATCAGGAAGAATCACTTTACAAAATATGGAAAAACACCATGCAAGAAGAGTTCAAGTCCTTAAAAGACAATGAGACTTCGAAATTGGTTCGTTTTCCCTCCAAGAGGAAACTAGTGCAATGTAAGTGGGTCTATAGGACCAAAGTGGCTTTCGATGGTTCTGATATCAAGTATAAATCCAGTTTTATTTCCAAATTCTTTTCTCAAGTGCAAGGAGTGGACCATACAGAGACAATTGCACCGGTTGCAAAGATGGACTCTATTGGGATAATTTCATCCATTGTTGCATGTAAGCGTTGGGAGGTTCACCTCATGGATGTGAAGAGTGATTTAAAACATGGTGAAATTCATGAGGATATCTATATTAATAATCCTGAATGTTTCATTCATGTTCCTTCACTTTTTTGCAGGTTGAAGAAGTATCTTTATGGCCTCAAGCAAGCCCCCAGGGCTTGGTATGCCAAGATGGACAAGTTTCTGCTATCCCTTGGATTTGAAAGATGCAAATCTGATTATAATGTATATTTGCAGCATGTTGTAAATTTATTGTAGGTAATATTACTGTATGTTGATGACCTTTTTATTACATGGATATGCACTAAATACATCGGATCAATAAATTCTTCATTGCACAGTGAATTCTCCATGACTGGCCTTGGATTGCTGAAACAATTTCTTGGCTTAGATATTGAGCAATCCGATGTAGGGATCAAGGTAAGAAACACAAAGTATATTGAAGACCTGTCATTGAAGTTAAAAATGGCTGAATGTAAGGAACCCAAGTTCCCATTCCTCTCAGGAATAAAACTAGGTGATTTTGGTGCATCTCCATTGGTGGACAGCTCGTTGTACAGAGAACTAGTTGAGAGCTTGTTGTATCCTAGACATTCTCGACTTGATTTGGCATATGTTGTAGATACTGTTTGAATTTATATGTAGTATAATCATGAGATCCATTGGAAGGATGCAAAAATAATCTTGCATTATGTGCAAAGAAACAAACACTTCAGGGTAAACTATGCTGCTGGTTCTCCACTAGAACTATTTGGATTTACTAGTTCTTATTGGGTTGTAGATTCCATTGACATAAAGTCCAATTTAGGTTATGTATTCATGCTTTCACATGGTCCCATATTCTGGTAAAGCAAGAAACACCACACTATATCCCTTTCTTCAGCTGAGGCATAGTACAAAGGAGCAGTGAACGCAGCTACACAATGTGTGTGGTTGCAAGGTATTCTTGGGGAACTTGGTTTTTCGTTTGATTCACCCATAGTCATTTGGTGTGAAAATCAAAGTGAAATCAATATTTCCACTAATACTGTGTAGATACAGAGTATCAAACACATTAATATACGCATGCACTACATCAAGAGCTTGGTGCATGAGCAGTTGATATCATTGCAGTATTTACCATCTGCAGAGCAAACTGCTGACATCTTCACCAAGATCTTCATAGAGAAGAAATTCACCTATCTCCAGATCTTCATAGAGAAGAAATTCACCTATATGAGATCCCTTCTTGGAGTGAGTGACACATGGTGATGGCTGATATTCACTTTCATATTTTGATCCATGTCCATTTTAGAGGGGATGGTTTGTTCCCATGAGGTTTTCCTCCTTACCTTGGTTATATGAAATAATCAATTTTTTTAAGAGGTGACTTGAGCCTTAGTTTCCAAGGCCTCAATAATGTGATTTAATTTCACTAATTTGGATGGTTAAGTATGTGGCATCATACTTTGGAAGCCATGTTATTATAAAGGCCTTATCGATGGATTCATACATAGTTACATGGATACTTGATCAACTAGGTTTCTTTTGTAGATGGACATGAATCTTTTGATTTAGTATTTGATTATTCAAGGCATGAACGAGGCCCACTTTATCTATTATTTTCAGTTGGAAATTGAGTCTAAAGATTCCACTCAAAATTTCTACCTAAAATTTCTATGTTCTTAATAATAAAAAGTTAGGAATTTTTGTTAGAGGGCACTCTTATTCATTCATCTTGGCAGAAGTTTGCATTCTACAATGAAGATTAGAAATGTTGAATATAAAGGTGCTGTATAATGACATTCTCACTCTTCAACATGCTACAAAATGAGCTACAATTCTGTAGAAAAAGGTTATTGTGGTAATAATTCAATGCTAAAGAATCAAACTCAATTATACAACAAAGGTTCAATTCTATTAGTACGGAAGCACTACAGAATCCCATTAATTTAGTGGACAAGTGTCTCTTATAACAATCAAGGACCCAGTTGATTAGGAACGTGAAATGATTCATATACAATTCATCGAATGATTTATATTTCTTTTTTGAAAAAAGGAAAAATTTTATTTCAAAAATGCAATTTAATCTCCACATCCATTTTATGTTTTGAAACACCTTATCAAGATTTCATTCTTCAGCTACCATATTGTATACTTAGTTATAGCACCCCATAAAGGAAGAAATCTCATGCATTATTAGCCTCATGGCATGATACTCGATGTTTATCCTTGTAATGCCCCTAGTTTTTCCTTGTATGAATTTGAACAAAATAATGTAAATGATATAAATATGTTACTATGGCTTCCTAGTGCGAAGCTCAATGGCAAGGCTCGGCTAGTGAATGGATATCCATGTATGATGTAAATATTTTATTTGGAATTTGTGTTTGGCTGATCATGCCAATTGGAAATGGATGCAAATATTATGTGCATAAATAATAAAATGGTCAAAGAATGGATTTGTAAATTGCACCAAAGAGGCTATGATTCCACCAGAGCGGAAGAGGAAGGTGGGCCATAGGACACCAAATCCTTAATTCCATGTGTCAACACTAGAAATCACCCAAAATTATGTCATGTGCCTTGAATAAGCCAATTATCTCATTTTTTTGACTATTTTACAATCATTGAATGCATGTGTTGGGTTGGTGGAAAAATTCATCTCATGTTGTTATTGAAGTATGGGACTGGCTATGCTTTTGTGACAGTTTTTTCAGCTGTCAGAAGTCATTCTATAGCTTCTAGGAGTCCTTGCTTATACTATCACAAGTTATACTAATTGTCTTGATACCATTTTCTCATACCTATTGGAGTCAATCCTCACTCACACACACTCTCAAGAAGATCTACTCTACTCAAAGCTCTGTATTGTTTTTCATGACTTGCATAACCCAAAAAAAATGAACTTAGAAACATAGATGCAAATTTGGAAGGGAAAATCGATGGTTGTAGGTGAGCCGAGAGGTTGGGCGATTTAGGGAGCCTTTCCCATTATTTTCTCCTGCTAGTGGATGCTTAAGAATCCATGAATTGAGGCTATAGGTGGTTCTTTAGAAGCCTTAGCAGGTTAGTCTTCTTCTGTGCACAAAGAAGGATCACTCAACAAGATGGATCTCCAGAGAGAACTGTTGATCAATGAAGGGGATTCATGATACAAGTAGGGTGTTGTGTGGGGAAGGTATTATGGAAGCCAAGGTACAAGAGTTGAGTGAGAGCCATGTAGAGATCTGAACGAGATTTTGGCTACGCATAGATAATATATCATGTTTTCGGACAAGAGAGAGAATCTTGTAGGTGTTTCCTTCATCGTGGTGGCCTCATAGCCCAACTTGTGGGTGGCCTCTGAATGTTAAAGAATATAGGTTAGCAGAGTTCCTATGGTTGGTGGAAAATCGCTCTTACACAACTAGTTTCTTGGATCTGGGTTGTTTAATTATAATTATTCTTATTTATTTGAATATGAAATGATTTTAAATTATAGAAATAATGTTTATGCTTGCATATGCATGTTCATTGTGTGTGGGATGATTTATTTTCCACTATGTATGGTTACTTATTTTCTGCACACATATTTTATCTGTATGAATTCATAATATGGGGGTTGGTGTTAAATTTGAGGCCCCAAATCTATGCAATGTTCTCTCTTGATAGTCAGATTGGGTAAGGGGGATGTTACAATCTTGAATGCAAACAAAAAATTTAGGATCTTTGTTGTTATAAGTTCTTTCAATGTCTTCAAGGATATAACAAGCAATAAACATAGGTTTTTGAAAATATTTGATTTTTACCAGGCCATGCTTAGTGGATTAATTATTAGATTATCTCAGGAATCAATAGCCCACATTTCTTATTTTTTCTATAGAAGGTTAGAGGTGGTTTATACAGAAGAAGTAAAAGACACGTTGATTATTCTCGCCATTTTCTAGTTCTTATATTTTGGAATTGAATTCCAACTAAACAATAAGGAATCTTCCAAAATTGTTAAAAACCCCTTTGGGAGTGTGGTGATTTATCTTAATTGAGGGAAATTTTAAAAAATTTGCAATGGTCTGGGAGAAATTAGGGTCCATACAAGATAATATTTAGCAAAAAAATATTGCAATCATTTTTTAAACACCGAGTCATCATCTAAGTGTCTCGAGATCATGGATTTCGAAGAATTTTACTTGAACTATCCTTAATTTACTCCAAGAAATCATTGATGATTTCTATATTTAGTTTATTATCAAAAGTTTATTCCACATAGCTTGCAACATCTTGAGTCTTTTAATTTTTATAAATTGGATAATTTGAATGTAGAAGGGAGTGGAATCTCTTCCTCTTAGAGAGATGTAGGGGGTCATAAGGAGCAATATTCCTATGTGTATATCATCTCTAGAATCCAATACAACAATGAATTTTCATGTTCAATAGTCATTTGCACATTGGTTAGATTGTGTATTTCTTCTCCTATGTTCGTATTTATTTGATTTAAATGCAAAAAAGTTATTGTAGTGCATTAATGATCCTTCATAATTCAAATCTAATAACATTTATGATTCCATTTCTATTGCCTAAGTTTGCAAGTTGCTTTAAGTGCAAGATTTATATCTTCTAAACAATGTTTAAACATCAAAATATCTTCTTGTGAATGTTAAGCTAACTTTACTTTGCATTCAAATAAGTTCTTCTTTTCTTTTCTTTATATTTGGTTTGATCTCTGAGTAAGATGCCAAGGAATTGTGAGACTTTACCTTTTTTGTTAGATACCATTAAGCTTTAAATATAATATATTTTACTACCTTGTGGCATTGACCTACCTTTCAAAACTAAACAACTCTCACACTAATGTTATCCCAAGCTAAAGGTGTGATAAACTTTCCCTTCAAGTAGTCAAATGACAACTTTTAGTGCTAACATCTTTTAGCGTCATTTCTAGGGATGAAATTGAATATTTCCCCCGGGAGAATGACCATGATTAGATATGAATTTGATGGTGATATTCATACACAAATTTGACTGGAGATATTTCACCTAGAGGCTCCATGGCCAAAGAATCCACTGGAAAATTCACTAGTTCATAATGTCAATGTCATCTGATTCTCGAATGAATGTTATAGTAGCTGCAAGGTTTCCTCTTATAAATTTTTTTGTTGACCATGTTTTTCCAAATGATGTTTCTATTATGGATGAATGGGAAATTTTCATTCCAATATTCAGAGATGAGAAAGATGACAACCCTACAGAGAATTTTTTTATGTTTCATGAACTTATGTATCAGTTTCGTATTCTCCATGAAGATGTGTTAATGAAGAATTCCTTATGTATTCCCTTGACATAAATTCCTGACAATGGTACATATCTATACCTTTTTCTAGAATTTTATCGTTGAAATAATTTCATTACATTTTCATAATCACTGTAAACACAATTTTCCAATTGAGCTTTTATTTGAAAATTGTTGTGAAGAATTTCATTCATGTTTTCAGCATAGAGAAGAGTGTTCTTATAACAACAAGGAAGATGAATTTACTAATGAAGAATTTATCCAAGCTATTAATGTTGATATATGTAACAATTATTTGGAAAATGATTTTAGTTATTCACATGGTCAAGGTCATATTGATCTAGGTTCTTATGAGAACTTAGTGTTTATTAAAGACCACATATAATCAGCAATTGAAGAAGTAGAGATGGTACATCCTCATGCACCTACTTTAAATTATTTTAAAGAATTTTGTGTCTATATGAGCACCATCAAACTAATTGTTAATTTGTTTCCCCAAATTATAATGAAGTTCATGTTATTGAAGAATCATTTCAAGAAAAGTAGCAACTTGTTTTTAATTATGATCATCATTCTTGACAAGAAACAAAGGTTTTTATGATCCACCTATCTATGATGAGTATAATGATCTTGATGATGATAAATTACTTGGGAATCTAGAGGCATTTTCTTTTACTGAAGATTATTATTAGCAGTGTCAAGAAAACAATCATATCATTGTTAATGACAGTTAAGCCATATATGATGAGTATGAAAAATATTTAAAGGAGCATATTTCTATTCCAACTTGCACAGAAATTTGTAGAAACCAACATGCTTATGATAGTTATGCATCTTATTCATTAGAATATGATGAGGTATCATATTAGTTCACAAATATTTCTTTCCCCTCAACAGTTGAACACGAGTTTCAAGAAATCGGTAAATTCACATTTGGCATTCTTGAAATAGAATCTAAATAGATAGTTCAACATAATGAAGGTTTTATTAAGCATGATGTGTCTCCTCTTGGTATTGATGAAATTGTGTTGCATATTATTCATTCGTATGATAATATTGTTATTTTGGATGCTACTAAAAAAATTATACCCAATAAATTAATGAACAGTCTTAAGGATTAGTTGTTCCCCTATTTGTAACAAAATATATGATGTTTATAAGTTGTTCAAAGCAGCATAACATGATCATAATATTTCCAATGAATCAAAAATTGCATAGAAATTATTTTATTTTTTAACTCAGTTGGATTTTTTTCATGATCTTCAAGAGCCAATGGAAATTTACATGGAGTCAATTTTTCTAAAGGTTCTAAATATGGTAGGTCTTGATATGCCACTCAGTTGCAGTAATGAGTATATATTTTCCATGAAATTTATGTTGTTGATGTTCTATTCTTTTTGCTTTAGTTTATTGTTGACATGGTTTACAAAGTTTTTTTGAAAAGATGCATTTGTGGTTAGGTTTTTTGAATTGTTTTGAATTGTTTTATATTTAATATCTACACACGATCTCCCTCATACTTGGATGTAGAGCCCGCAATGAAAAAGAATAGGCCTTAGTCAACCCCAAATCTCAAAATGGTTAGTATATGAAAAGGCATAGGCCATAGTCCACCCCAAATCTGAAATAACTAGCACACCGACATAGTTTGTGGTTGGATCACATCCATAGGGATCAAATGGTTGAGAGATAGTTATGGAATTGAAACAATTTTTGTATTCCTCGTATTCTTCTAGTTAAACATTTCAAGTGTATGGTTATCCATGCCTAGATACATGTTATCACTGACATTCTTCTTGTTATCCATTTATCAAGTATCCGTTATTATATTCTTTTTATTTTTTATCTCACATTCTTCTAGTTTTCTGCCATGAATTGTTGGTTATCCATTCATCAACTATGAGTTATCCCTACATTGCTACCAGTTATCCATTCATTAGTTAGCTACTAGTTTTTTTTTATATTCTTTTTTTAATACTTGTTTATTTTGAATTTTGAACTAATATGAATAATTGATAATTAAAACATAAATAATCAGCAATTCTAATACTGAACTTTACAGTAAAGTTATATAACAGAGGAATTATATTAAAATCAACTTCTTTCATTTGTTTGTCAAGTGCTTCCTCTAAAATTTGCAAAGACGTTGTGTCTCTCCAGTCACCGAGTTCATGCATGTTGAGGCTTATCATGTATGCAGAACATTGGTCAAATCACTATTGGATTTCATCGGGAAATAGCCTCACATGACAATTGTGAAGACAAAGGAGGCAAGTTACAATTGATACCAAAAGGTGGAATTTATGAAAATTTAATTCTATAGAGTGGATTCACCTAAGCATTTAAAATTTTTTAATGGAGATTAGTAGATATTGGTTAGTAAAATTTAAAATTTGTTTTTATTTTTTAACTATAAAACTCTAACTTTAAATCTTAAAGCTACTCTAGATGTGTTAGGGTACACAAGGTACTCCCAAAGGACCGAACACCAAGAACAACCACTTCACACAAACAGATCACAGATCAATACACCAATGTTTGTCACATGGTTAAAACCCTCAAGAGGGAAACAGTCCACGGCCCTAGCCAAATAGCTACTTGGAGCAATTTATTATTCAAAAGAAAGAAACTTACATGTGTTTCTCATAATCGATCAACTAGCCAAGGACCCTCTATGCTCTTTAAATAGAGATCATAGACCAATCGAGTGTTAAGCCATGGATCAATGGTAGGTATGATCTAAGAGAAGTTGAACTGTCAGATCACTCTATGTTTAGAACATATCGTGACCGTCGGATTAGAATATTTACAAATGCATACTAATGCATACTAAAGAAACACAATTTTACCTAACGGATATATTACACAAGTTGATCTTAACTAACTCCTAAGTGTCTAAATATCCTAACATCGCCCCTTAAGAACAACTTGGGATAGGATTGAAGGATTTACAAAAGTGACACTATTAGGAGAAGGAAGGAGGAATTAGAGCCTATCCCCCCTTAAGGACACATTCCTGAACTCCTAACATAGACCGAAGTTTAGAAAACTTCGCTTCTGTAGGAGACTTGGTGAAGATGTCTGTAACTTGATCATCTGTAGGACAATAGAGCACTTCAATAACATGATCATGAACAAGATTTCTGATGAAGTGCATGTGTAGCTCAATGTGTTTGCTGCGCTGATGTAGAACTGTATCTTTGGCAAGCTTGATGGCACTTTGATTGTCGCACCAAAGTGGAGTAGGCTGCTGCTGTTCGAATCCAAACTCTGAAAGGATCTATCGAAGCCATAAATATTTTTGACTAGCATTAACTGTGGCTTGATATTCTGCTTTTGCTAAAGAAAGAGCAAGAGCTTGTTGTTTCTTACAAGACCAAGTGACAGGTCCAGATCCTAGACTAAAAACATAACCTGCAGTAGACTTCCGATCATCAGGATCACCGGCCCAATCTGAATCACTGAAACCAACCAACAAAGGTTTCCCCCCTTGTATTGTAATGAATCCCAAATTGAATTGTACCTCGAATATATCGAAGTATTCTTTTTGTTTCTTTCCAATGACTTTCATGAGTTTGCATATAATGGGAAACATGACCAACGGCAAAGGAAAGGTCAGGACGGGAATGAGTCAAGTATAAAAGACTACCAACAAGCTGACGATACAAGGTGGCATCTACTTCAGGGGAAGTACAAGTGGTAGAAATTTTGACTCCAGACTGGAAGGGAGAAGGGACTGGTTTACAATCTTCCATGTGGAAGTGATGAAGAAGGTCACAAGCATACTTAGACTGGGAAAGAAATATTTCTTCTTTGGTTTGCAAGACTTGGAGACCAAGAAAATAATATAAATGTCCTAAGTCTAACATTTCAAAATTTTTCTTAAGATTGGATTTCACATGGGTTATAAGGTTAGGGTCACTACCAATAAGGATAAGATCATCAACATAAAGAAAAAGTATGATGAGATGGTTTCCTACTTTCTTGGTATAGACATTGGGGTCAGAATGGCATCTAGAAAAACCAGTGTCAAGGAGAAAGCTATCCATTTTGGCATACCAAGCTTTAGGAGCTTGCTTAAGGCCATATACAGATTTCTTAAGGAGACAGACAACGCTAGAGTTATTGTGAACATATCCAGGAGGTTGTTCCATGTAAATTTCCTCATGTAAATCACCATGTAAGAAGGCAGACTTGATATCCATTTGATGGACTTCCCAGTTATGTAAGGCTACAAGGGAAAGAACAAGGCAGATGGAGTTCATTTTTTCTACAGGGGAAAAGGTTTCATTGTAGTTAATCCCTTCAACTTGGGAAAAACCTTTGGCAACTAACCTTGCCTTCAGTCTTTCAACACTTCCATATGATGCATACTTAGTTTTGTAGACCCATTTACATCTGAAAATTTTTCTTCCTTTTGGAAGAGGAACAAGATCCCAAGTGTTGTTCACCATTAAGAAATGATATTCTTAATCCATAGCTGCATCCCAATCTGGATTTCTTGAAGCTTTTAAAAAAGTTTCTGGATCATGATTCTCAGAAACTTGAGCCAAAAGAGAAGAGGCTCGCTGAAACTGAGAAATTTTTCGACATTGATCTCTAGGATCACCAACAAGATCACCAGTTGCTTCACATGTTGAACGGACCCATCAAGGAAGTATTGGTGCTGGTGCAATTTGAGGAACATGAGCAGGAGGAGGTGGATTTTCATCCTCACTGTCATCATTAGAAACTGGAGTTGGGAACCTATCAAGGAAGCTGGAAAAAGAAGAAGAAGAAGGCACAATCGCTGGATCAGGCTCACAGGCCAAAGATGGCACACCCACCACATTAGGCTCGCAGGTCAAGAGAATTTCATCAAATTTAACATCTCTTCTAATTATTATATCATGAGAATGTGGTTGAAGAAGTCTATAACCTTTTACATCCTCAGAATATCCAACAAATATGCACTTTTCACTTTTAGGCTGCAATGCTTTCCATTTTTCATCTGGAATGTGAGCCCATGCTTCACAACCAAACACATGAAAGTGAATTACATCTGGTTTAATTTTAATCCATGCTTCTTCCGGTTTTATACCCTGTAAAACTTTAGTGGGTGTGAGATTAACTATTTAATTTGCACAATTTATGGCCTCAGCCCAATATTGAAGACTTAGTCCCTTAGATTGGATCATACAATTAGCCATTTCTTTTAAAGTGCGGTTCTTCCTTTTAGCTACACCATTTTGTTGTGGTGTATATGGAACAGTGTGCTGTTGTTGGATTCCTTGTTCAGTGCAAAAAGTAGTGAACTTGTTGTTAACATATTCTCCTCCATTGTCAGATATTAACTTAATAATTTGATGACCAGATTGTTTTTCAACAAGAGCCTTGTAGGCTAAGAACATGTTAAATACTTTGCTCTTATGTTTTAGGAAGTAAACCCAAGTGCGTCTGGAGTAGTCATTAATGAAAGTTAAGAAATATTTGAAACCAAAAAAAGAAGCAGATGGAAGAGGGCCACACAAGTCACTATGCACAAGCTCCAAGGGAACCGAGGCGTGCCAAGAGGCACGTTTGTCAAAACTGTCTCGATGATGTTTTTTGAGTACACGACCAGAACAAACACCATCCTTACAAGATACCATCGGAATACCAGTCACCATATTGTCTTTACATAGTTGTTGCAATGAGCGATAATTTAAGTGACCAAATCGCTCATGCCAAAGTTTTCTCAAGTTATCACTTTGAGCAACAAAAACTGAAAAAGGTGATGACCCAAAGTTGTTAAATTTGTACAACCTGGTAATATCATCAACAGTTCCAGTAGCAAGGATATTTTGAGGATTTTTAAAATCCTTGATTACAACTTGGTGAGGTGTGAACGTCACAGTTCTACCTTCACCTGAATGAGTAATTTGATAGACTGATAACAAATTGCGGGAAATTTTTGGAACACATAGTACATCACTGAAATGACCATTTTCTACTGGAACTGTTCCAGATCCTACAACACTTAGAGATCTATCATCACCAACAAATATTTTTTTTGTGTTACATTCATGCATAGTAGAAAAGATGGCTTGATCCTTAGCCATATGATAAGATGCTCCAGAATCAATGAGCCATTCATTTGAAGTAGAAGAAGAAGATGTAGTGTAAGAGTAACCAGAAGCACAAAGTGCATGTCCATGAGAGTTATATTCTGAAGACGAATCTAGGCTGATGTGGTGCTTCTTCATTGTTGCTTCTAAGGCTGCCATCTTCTTAAAACACTTAGATTCATCATGATTATCTTTCCCACAAAAATTGCAATGACGCTCAGTCTTCTTTCCTTTTTGCTTGGATCCTTTATCATTTTTTAAGGGAGGAGCTGAATGAGAGGGTTTGGGATCATTGTTGTTTTACTTATTATTGCAAAAATTATGTTTCTTGGGAGGCTTGGAATTTTCTTTCTATTGGGACAATAAGGATTTCACAGATGTATCTGCATTATTAATTATTCCAAGATGAATGAGCTTAATTTGCTCTCTAATTAAGGAATCACAAAAGGATTCAAATCTAGGCTCTTGATAGCTAGCTGCAGTCAATGATTCTTTCATGGAGTAGAATGTAGATACAAAAACAGAATATGCAGGTCCAAGTTTGGAAAGAATATGATAAATACATTGTTTGTCTTCTTTCTTAATCTTGCATTCTGCACATAAGAGTCTAAGAGTTTTATACTTAGATAAATAGTCTTGAATGCATGAAAAATCATTTGGATTCAAGGAAAGAAACTCATTCTCAAGTTGATGACCCCGAATTTCATTGTGTTTACCAAACACAGATTCCAACTTTTCCCAAGCTTTATCAGGTTCATCAATGCCAGATATATGGAATCGCAAATCAGTAGAGATTGACATCCCAATCAACCCACAAGCTTCATCACATCTATTTGCCCATTTAATTTTTTTATCATCATCAGTGGGTTTTGTTTCTTTCCCTGAGGTTATCCTGAAAAATCCCCTACTTCATAGAACATCCTCCATACGAGATTTCCATGAGAAATAGTTGGAACTTGTAAGTATAATATCAGAAAGGGTGGCCATACTATAAAATAATGGCTGAAAGAATAGAAACTAACTGTATGGATGCAAGGAGCTTGAAAAAATATGCGGTTTTAAAAAAATGGCACTTAAAACGGATTCTGGATGATGAAGTTATGCTTGATCAAAGAAAAAGTTGAAGATGTCCCCAATAGTGACGTGACAGATATTAACTTGACCAATTAAAAAAAGAAGCCCCCTCTTCCCAAAATCAACCTTTGACAATCACTTTTACAATAAAGTTGCTTTGAAGTGAATCACTTTTGTAGAATAAGTGACGTTCGCTTTTACAATAACGTGACTTTTAAATAGTGTGGCAATAAATTAAAAGACTTAAGTGACTCACTTTTATTTTATTTTATTTATGTGAGATGCACTTTTACAATAAAGTAACTTGAAAATAGAAATTGCATGCACTAAAAAGTAGCTTGATAAGACTTGAACTTAAGACTTATCAAGGTGTAAAGCAACTTTGGACCAAGTGAGCTAAGTTTAAAAGGTATGTAAAACTATGGAAAGATGAAGGTTTTTTTTTTTTTTTGTAACTCTTCTCTCTCGTTTTCTGTGCTTGCTTTCTTTTTCTGTAAATCACAAAAAAAACGAAAAACATTTTTTTTTCCCCACACAATGGGGTTAGATCTTGGTTAGCTTACCTAGAAAGTCTACGTTTTCAAGTTTTCTTGTTGTTTCTGATTTTCCATGATTGCACAAGGTGCACGGCAAAGAGCATACGTAGCCGAGAAGACAAGAAAAAAACTTTCCCTTACTGTTTCTGATTCGCTGCAATCAAGCAAGGTGCACGGTAAAGAGCATACACAGTCAAGGAAAACAATAGTCCTAGACTAAAACATAAAAATATCTAATAATAAACTGATAAAATATGAGAGATTTAAAACAAAAAAAAATCTGTCACTGTAACATTATACCTTCAGATTTGCCGAAATGGGTGTTTCTAGAACAAACAGAAACGGTTTTTGGTGAAACAAAAACTATTTCCAAATGGAAACATCTCTCTAAACGCAATGGAATAGCTCCCATAGGCCACAAATACATAGAAAATCTAAAACCAGAAACCGTTTCAAAGTTTCGGCAACACCAGTTCCAGATCTTGATCAAAACCAAAAGAGGCTCTTCATAAAAGCTCTGATACCATGTTAGGGTACAGAGGATACTCCCAAAGGACCAAACACTAAGAAAAAATGATTCACACAAACAGATCACAGATCAATACACCAATGTTTGTCATGTGGTTAAAACCCTCGAGAGGGAAACAGTCCATAGCCCCAGCCAAATAGCTACTTGGAGCAATTTATTATGAAAAAGAAAGAAATTTACATGAGCTTCTCATAATCAATCAACTAGCCAAGGACCATCTATGCTCTTTAAATAGAGATCATAGACTTATCGAGTGTTAAGCCATGTATCAATGGTAGGTATGATCTAAGAGAAATTGAACCGTCGGATCACTCTATGTCTAGAACATATCATGAAGATCAAATTAGAATATTTACAAATGCATACTAATGCATACTAAAGAAACACACTTTTACCTAACGGATATATTACACAAGTTGATCTTAACTAACTACTAAGTGTCTAAATATCCTAACAGGATGAAGTCTGAAGATCAATTGCTGGACTAAAGGTAGGAGTCCATTATTTGTGTTGATGCCCAGAAGAGTTTTTTTATAGTACTAAGTTCTCGAATATCCTCATTCGACAGAGAAATTGTGATCTTGTCAGGATCATTTATGCATTTCAATTCAAGGGTTATTACAGAAGATATTGAGGTTTATTGCATGGGAATAAATAGTAGGGTTCTAAGTGCTAACTTTCATTTACCTTAATCTAAAATATAGAACATCATCTTTTTCACCTGGAATATCTGACAGAAAACTCTGAAACTTTTTCATTACCTGATTGTTTGCCACCATGAATGGACTAGATGGTATTCCGGTGCTAACATCTCCACCATTTCCCATATGACAAAAGATCATTTTATTACAGAATCCTGTATAAATGCTTTTCCTCAGTAGAAAACAAATTTTCATCATCTTCTGCTAGATACTGCTCACTATCACTCTATCCATCTTCGTTATCTTGATTGATTTCATCTACAAGATACTCATCATCATTTTGTAGGCTTGTTCATCATGTTCTTGTTCTTGTTCATATGTATTTTCTTCCAGTTGATCATTGCAATAAGCAGTGTCTGCATTTTTATTCTGTCATTTCTCTCGATTTTCATAAGATTCATTGATCTGTTTCTCTTCATATCTATGTTTATTCTTTCTAACTTCTTGAGATTCATCGACCTCCACAAACACATTTTGACTTTCAAAAACAAATTTATTCCCATCATTGCTTTGACTGTCAGAAGCAAATTTATTGCCATCATTGCTTTGATCTAAATCAGAGGACGACGAATAAGGGATATCAAGATCAACATGAAACAAGGGGATAGACTTCTTACGAAACTCATCTAAAATCCATGGTAATTCCTCTGAATTCCCTTGATTCAATTCATCGGACTTTTCCATGACAACATCGACTAATTCTTGTCCTATTTCTACTCTGTAATATATATTTAAACAAAGTTTCTCTAATTATTCTTGACAACGGTCTACAGAATCAGAGGTGATTGTTGGTGAGGAGCTCCTAATCCTATAGCTAGAGATAAATAATGTTAAGGTGATAAATTTACCTGTTAGCATATTCCCTCTTCGGTGTCTTTCTTGCCACAAATTTTGCTTTCCTTTTCACTGGTTTTCTTACCTTTGCACTAGATTTTTCTTTTTATATATTTTTTGTTCCTTATATATATTATCTTTCAAACGAAAATACATGGTCGACATATTATTGATTTGTTACAAACGTTACAAGATCTCCCTCATACTCGGCACTATTATTCTTGGCCACAATATTTTTTTTGGCCGAATTAATATTGACAAACATTACAAGATAACGTTACAAGATCTACCCCATACTGGGCTGTAGAGCACCTCTCGGCACAATAACTTGTATACAAGTGGTGACATGATTTAGTAAATGTTTGCGTATTTGAATAGTTGTTCCATGTGCAATGTCGATTAAAATGTGTGAAATATTGAACAAGTCTTTAATGTTCATTGCCATCTTGATCTAAAGAATTGATTTTAGTATCCAAAACAATGTGTCACAAATAGATACCTTGAATCCCACTATCTAATGTCAGGACAGATCATCTGACTCTAATTATAAGACACAAAGGACATTCAAATACTTCACCAAAGAAATATTGCAGATGTCCTTATAATGCAAGATGCATCAAATTTGTGACTAAAATTTTCATGAAGTTCAAATAGTTGTTTTCCTTTGCTTGTCTTCTAGATTGATTGTAGTCTTTCTTTTATTCATGTACTTGTCCTCTTTATGCAATCATGTTCACATCCTCGATTCATTATATGCAAGAGAGTTTGCTTCAAAAAAAAAAGTAATACCATGCACAAATAACCATAAGGCCAAATTCCACTATGCACCAATAGACGAAGCACACACACAACCCCCTTATTCAATTTCTAGGATGTTTAAGATACAATATGAAAAATTGTATTTTTATTAAGTATCCGCTTATAACATTCTAAGCACTTTAAACTCCCAAATTCAAAATTGTAGAAACGTTTGACTCAAATTACAAATTACTGTGAATATACTAAACTTGCAGAGCCTAAACTCCTTCTAACTTCCAAAACACCTTATAACTCATACAATTTTGCAATAAAAATATTATATTCTTTAAATTTTTATTTTAATAACATCTAAAATTACAATGTCTTTTATATCAAAATATTATTTCAATAACCCCCTTTGGAAATATTAAGAATCTAAAATATGGAGACCTTCATTATTTTAATTCACAGTGACCAATAAACACTTTGTTATAATTCTTTGTGACCTTTTAAATTAAAGCAATAATTGTTATAAATACAAAAAATTATAACTCCATTACAAATATGAAATACAAAACCTTCCATTATAGACTTAAAAAATGAATTTCAAAATATTTCATATATTCTTGAAATTTCAATCACAATACCTAGTGCTACAGTTTAACAATTATATAGTTTAAAATTTCAAATCACAATACTCACTATTGTCCATAATACATTTTCAAATTTAAACAAAGTATTTTGTATAACTCAAAGATTAAAAGTACTTTGTGCTATAATTCTCAAATTAAAAATGCAATACTCACTGTAATTTAGCCATAATAAATTTTCAAATTCAAACATAGTATTTTGTATAACTCGAAGATATTAAAAGTACTTTATTCTATAATTCTCAAATTGAAAATGCAATTTTTACCCAGCTCCATGGATGCACCCTTCATAACAACTCATCAATTTAAGATTAGTCCCACCATTCAAGTATAACCAATGCTTGATATGCAATTTCCTAGCAAGTATAAATAGTAAAATGTGAGTTTTCAGATTGTATGGTTTCCAATGTCTTTAATATTAGGTTTCTATTGAGTTTTCTATTCTCTTTCAACCCCCCTTCACTAGAAAAAGCTCATTCTCGGGGACAGTGAAGAAATGCTATCAAAACCTCATTTTCAGCCAAGAAAACATGTAGACTTCACATCTTGGCTCAACAACCTATAATTCTTGAGGTATTCTTTATTGTATAGATATTAAATATAAAACCATTAAAAACAATTCAAAAAACCTAACCACAAATGCATCTTTTCAAAAAAACTTTGTAAACCATGTCGACAATAAACTAAAGCAATACAACATTCTAAAACTAAAACAATAAAACATTCTAACAACTTAAAAAAATAAATTAGTAACAATATAAAACAAAATAAAACAACTTAAAAATATATATATTAGTAACAATATAAAACAAAATAAAACTATAATACAGTTTATTACAATAATGATTAAAAAAACATCATAAAAATCCAATACATATTTTATTTTCTAAAAAAAATCCAGAAAAAAACATATTTTTATAATATTTTTACAATATCTAACCATTACCACATTACCACAAAATATAGGAATTGACTACCCGATCGGACGGCTGGCCGCCCGTGACCGGTCACGTCCGACGCGGCCTGCCGTCCGATCGGTGCATATGGTCGGTTAACTAGGTCCAGCCCAAAATATATAATAGGTGGAAATAACCTCAAATACAAACACGTACCTTTATACTTTTATCATGCATTTTTTTAATTAAAAATCTCAATTCTGCTATTTCTCACCCAAAAAGATTTTACTCTGTTTTTTTCTTAAAAGCTTAAATTCCTCCTTTAACGCGCCTATCGTATCCGTTAGAACTGACAAAAGCTTCGGCGCGCTTACTCTATCCCTTCAAAGAAATATAGATGGGACGCTTCCCATCTGTATATGCGTGTGGTGTGTGATTCTGTCTGTAAGAAGTTGGAGTTGGAATGACCTCGATTGACCGTTGCGTGGGCAGATGGCCTCTGCTCTCTGGATCTGACCTGCGCTGCTCTGCTCTGGAACGGCCTCTGCATAACACGAATAGCCTTTGTTAATAATCGCAGGTATAGCTCTAATTGAGCAGCCCGAACAGCCTTTTCCCTGATGGAGATCAGGGCTCTTTGTTAATAATCGGAGGTATAGCTCTAATTGGCATATTTGTATTCAGTTAGAAATCTTCAACATTTTGTATGTAACTGTCCAAGTACTCTATGTCATACAACGACCCTTTATTGGATCTGCTATATTGTGGGATCTGACCTGTCCTGCCCTGCTCTGCTCTGAAACGACCTCTGGATTGACCTTTGCTTTAGACTGGATGGGAAATGACCTCTGCTCTCTGCTCTACTATATCATGGGATCTGCTCTGAAATGACCTCTTCGTAACGCTATTGAGCAGCTCGAACAACCTTGTGCGTGATGGAGATCAGTGCTCTTTGTTAAGATCGCAGGTATAGCTCTAATTGGCTTATTTGTATTCATTTAGAAATCTTAAGCATTTTGTATGTAACTGCCAATTACTCACAACCCATTTTGTGCTAGAACGATCCTTAAATTACAATGATTCACAGAGATAAATGGTACAGCTGGGATGAAACTTTCTTTCAAGAGTTGTGCAAACCCTTTATTGAAACAATTGGAAATCGTTTTTTGAATAGTATTTGTACTTCTATTGCCCTAGGTACTGCAACTCGCTTCAAGCTCTGAAGGTACTACCTACCTTTTTTACTTGTAAAATCTTTTTTGTTTTAGTTTTTGTTTAGATGAACAATATAACTGTTTGTTGTTTGAATATCGCTGTTTGGAAAACAATACTGTTTGTTGATTGAAGATGGCCGTTTGAAAAACAATAGTGCGATAGGTTTTTTTTGTCAATATCTAAATTTTTATGACAGTGTAGGAAAAAAAATAATAATGCTGTAGTTACAGAAGAGTTGTGTAAACTTTAGAAAACAGTAATAGTGTTGCAGCCAAACATTGTTTCTTTGTTTTTGTTGGCTATTTTTTGCTTTAAATTTTATTTGGATTAGCATGTCGTGTATGGAAAATCATCATGTAACTTAAATGATTTTAACATGTAATCTGACTACTTTAAAATGCATATAGTGATTATAAGAAAATGCATATAGTGATTATAATAAGAAAATGCAGTGATTATAAGAGTTTATAGAAGATTAAATCCATATTTATATAACAACCATTCCATTTGTCTTTCCAAATTTATGCTTACATTATTGTGGTGTGTGTTGTAAGTTGAGAGGATGAACTAGAGAAAAATCCTTTGAATTCTAGTCAGTTATTAATTAGTTTCCATAGACTTTCTCCCAAACAATATTGAAACAACTTTTTGGTTAACACATAAATTTATGGAATTTGTGAAACCTCTTATAAAAGTAAATAAAATTTTAAAATATTAGGTAGAACCACATAAATATGTCTAAGTTAAATGATTGCTATAAAAAAAGTATTTGTTACGAGGAAAAGACATAAATTATGTTTTTTAAATTTTATTAAACATGTATTTAGTTATAATGTGATATATGATTTTATTAAAAAGACAATTTC
>LPNX010728477.1:4087-181512 GCA_001517045.1 Pseudotsuga menziesii
GAGAATAGTTCTGGCAAGTGTGAAGAAAATCTCGTTAAGGTTTTCGTTTTTATAGAACTCTTAGATGTCGCTATAGCGACGGCAAACATTGACTTTTTGCGCCCTAGGTCAAGTTGACCGTTGTAAAAAGCCACTAAAATCTCAATGCCCTAGGTCAACTTGATGGTGCCATCGCTATAGCGACGGATATCCGTGGATACAATGACATCCAGCTCTTTAGCCGTGGATACAACGACAGATAAGACTCCCTTCGTGGATACAATGATGGCTAGGTGTGGATATAGTGACGCCTCGTTCCTGTTGCTTCCGATTTTACACCAAAAAGTAAGAAACGTGGAAAACCTTCGTGGAAAAATCCGTGCTTTTGTATTAGTGACAGATCGATACTAAACTAAAATGAATGTCTCTGTTGATCCTATCGATTGATCAACTACACTAGTAATGTCAAGTTCCTCTTTAGGGATTTAACCTCCTCATAGAACTTGAGGAGGCCAAAATCCCTCAGGAGGATTCATATATGTGTTGCAATCGAGAGAGAGTACAAATCTCTCTCTCTCTCTCTCTTACAACATTGTACAAGTCTACCTGTGCCTACTTATCCTGCTACCTCTCATGTCACTGATGTCTCTAATTCCCATATAACTTCCATGAGTCTCATACATACAAACACATGTTATGTAAACAAAAAAAATTATTAAATGACCCTTTTATATATTAAGATAAAAAAATATGTTTTCCCAAAATACATGAATTTCATAAGTGGTGTGCCAATACATGACATTAATGCACCACACACGATGCTTTGGTTTACTGGTGCACCAGACTAATTACAACGCAATAAAGATGCACAACAAATCTAATAACAATACAATAATCCTCATGTGCTATAATAACATTAAAGCACCAAACATGGTGCTTTTGTATCTATAGGGCACCAATAATGGTGCACTAAACTAATTACAATCCACTCAAGACACAAAACACAATGTCTATTGAAAAAATTATCTTAACAATAAACAATGGCAGTGAAATGATTAACTACAAAACCCTGGTGCTTTAAAAATAAGTGTTTGCATTGTCTATGGTGCCAATGTTTGAATCAAACCCATTGGTTTGGGCACATATATAATATTCTAGAATGTGGTGATTTTTTGTTTTGTTTGAAAATATAGGACACTATGTATGTTAACAATAAGCACACCAAAGAAATAATGCTCTTGTTACACATTATGATGGATGCATGTTAATTACGATTACACATCATATACGATCTGACAATATAATTAACATGCACTAGACAATATGGTATTTTTTTTATTGCACTGAGAGGCGCTCTATAGCCCAGTATGGGGCATATCTTGTCATGTAACGTTCCATAACGTTCCTAATGAAAATGTTGGCTATAAATATTATGAGGGAGATGTTGTAACGTTATGTAACGTTCCTCGTGCAAATGTCTGCTATAAATATTATTTCCGATTATGAGAGAGATGTTGTAACGTTATGCAACATTCCTCATGTAAAGGTTAAAAGTTGGCTATAAATATTAATTTTTACTTCTATTTACTTATAACGTAGAAAAGAGAGATTGAGTTGCTGAAGATTGGAGAGTTGTCCCAGTTCTGGAGCAATGGTGCCACTTAGTCTATTCATAGACTGGTCAATGGAGGAATGGTGCCGCTTAGTCTATTCATAGAATAGCCAATGGAGCTCAAGTTTCTGCACTTCCCTAAGCTTGAGGATTATTTCACCTTGTAGGGTATATCCAGATAGTAAATCTAAAGATTTAAACCTAGAAACTAGAAAGGTATAGCACCACTCAAATGCTTGTGGCCTAGTCTCAGTCACCTCAAACTCCAACAATTCCCAATTTCTGTAGGAATCCTCCCTTCGAAGAAATTGTTTCCCATCAACAGAAGCTCCAACCGGTCATAAGAGCAAAGTGTTGGAGGTATTGTTCTGGTGAGGTGATTCCAGATGCATCGAATTCCGTGAGATTGTTTCTGGTGCCAAATTTCGATGTAATTGAACCAGAAAGTTGGTGGTTGAAGATAAAAAAATTCCCTCAAATGTCTCAAATTGCAAATCTGGGAACGTATTTCTCCTGTGAGACTGTTGTTGTAAAGATAAAGCTTCTCCAGATGACTCTCCGCTTGGAAAAGTTATGCGGGAATGGGACCTTGAAGTGAATTCTTAGATAAATACAAAGTCTATAAATGTTGCATTAAGCCACCCAGTTCTAGAGGAATGAGGCCCTCCAGTTTATTTCTGTGTAATCTCAAATCTGTCAATTTCCCACATCTTCTGAGTTCTGGAGGGATATAGCCGGACAATGAATTGTCATTCAAATAAAGCAGATAGAGCTGTTGCAATGATCCAAAGGAGGAGGGTATGCGTCATGTAAGTTGATTTTGGTCAAATGAAATTATTGCAATACTGTTACAGTTGCCCAACTCCCATGGTATTTCCCCATCAAAATGGTTATCCCAAAGATCAATTTTGGTGAGATTGCTGCAGTTTTCGGCAAGTTCTCTGGGAATATGGCCTTCAAGCATATTGCTGCTAAGGTAAACTTGTGCCAAACTATGTAACCAGACCAATCTTTCTGGAAGTTCTCTATGTAGTTGGTTGTGAAAGAGATAAAGCTTTGCAAGGAGATTACAATTAGCTATGGAAGAGGGTATTCTTCCTGATAACTTAAGTTGGAGAGCACGGTGAGATTTCCAACATTTGATGGAATTTCTCCAGTCAAGGTTTTTTGGTTCAAGTAAATCTCCTCCAAGAGAGGAATGATTCTGGTGAGAAGGTTAGAAAAGAGTGACAAGGATATGAGCTTTGTGAGTCGACCCACATCCAGTGGAATTTGTCCATGCAGACTATTACCAGAGAGATCCATAAATTTGAGCTCTGTGCAACTCCCAAGATCTAGGGGAATAGTGGAAAATAGATTGTCGGAGTTCAAATGCAATACCCTCAATTTTCGCAGGCCACCGATAACTGGAGACAATGTTCCAGAAATGAGCTTATCTGTGAGATCGAGGGTGCTCACTGTGTGATCTCCATGGCCGGAGACTCCTTCCCAGTGGTAGGGGTATTTATCACTTGAATTCCAACTGCGAATAATGTTTGGTGGTGCCTTCACATTTTTTAGAAAAGAGAGGAGAAGGGTTCCATCCTCATCAATCCTTGAGCACATTGAATCTCTAGTACCAATACCAAAATAACAATCACCAACTCTTTCGCCATTGCCATCACTAATTGCAATCTCATTGGTTATTGGATTGAATTTGTTGGACATGACCAAAACCATCCAAACATTGGTTGGATTATTTTTACAAACCGCGAGTAAATGCTATCTCTCTGGACATAAAATACAGGGGGAGAAGTAAAGGCTAGGATTCATCTACCTGTCAGTGGATTGATCCTATTTCCATTCCCAATAGTAAGTGCAAGTAGATAAGGAGGTAGAGCAAAGTTTGGCGAGAGGTGATGACACATGATAATATTATTATTTGAGGAAGCTAGCAGGCACTTTAATGGCATGTGTCATGGTTTGATCGGACACAGAAGGGATCTGAATCCACATTTAACTTGACATGTGTGAAGCCAAAATGGTGGTGTTGCATTTTATCTGAAGTTTTTTTATTCAAGTTGACATGTGTGAAAGCAAACTGGTGACGCCACACTTTTTTTTTAGTTTTAAAATCTCCAAAATCAACAATGATGCATGTAGGTTACCAAGGAGCATCACTTTATCCATCCTCACTTAGTTTTCTCACCAAGTGATGTTACTATGTATCCTTTGATGAACTCTTTTGTATAAGTTAATATGTATTGATGGGTTTCAAATTTTTAATATAATTTTTTTTTTTTTTAACTTTTTCAGTTGATTTTTTTTTTTTACCTTAGGGGAAAAGTAAAATAAGAAATGAAATAGTATTTTGTTAAGAAATTGAGCATGAATTTCATTGTTGTTTGGTTTATGGCAAGTTGTTACTGGGTTTGTATTTTTGGGGAGAGCATAAGTGATAAATTTACCTCATGAGAAAAGTAAAATAAGAAATGAAAAAGTATTTTGTTAAAAAATTGAGCATGAATTTGATTGTTGTTTGGTTTATGGCAAGTTGTTATTGGGTTGTATTTTTGGGGAGCGCATAAGTGATAGTTGTTATGTTATTAAAGGAGCTATTCAAATTGCTCTTTGCTTGCAATACCTGAAAAGAGGTTTGCACCTCCAAAGATTTGATCCCTCTCGCTTCTTGATAGAGCTTAGGATTTGGATCTACGCTGGTTTAGTCATAGTGGTGCGTTCATGAATATGGAGTGCACCAATACAACTAGAGAAATGATGCACTTGTTACACATTACAATGAGTGCATGTTAATTATGATTACACACCGTATATGATGCAACATTATAATGAACACGCATTGTATACAATGCAACATTATAATTAACACACACCAAACTACATGGTGAAATAAATATTTTTTAATTTAGTTGTAGTGGTGCATCTATTAATACGGAGTGCACTAGTATGATAGTGTGATATGTGGTAATAAGGATTGATTGCCCCATGAGATATGCCACCTATAAATTTATAGGGAGCACCACAATGTGTGGTGTGAGACGAACATTTCAAATGCACCACACATAATTTTAATTATTTTTCCTACATTGAAAATTCTAGGTGAATTTCACTTTTTAATCTGCTAAAAATTCTAATTAGAAGGTAACAAAGACATTACATGGATAGTTGTGCACTAAGGAGGAATGATTTCCACACACACAAAAGAATGAAAATTTCCCACTATTTGGGAAAAATCCAAATCCACGTAGGAAGCAATGAATGAGGGAAATCCAACCACAAGGTAGCACTAATAGTAGGGAACTTCACTAACTCAACTATAACATCAGTACTTAGGTGGTCTATAGTACTAAAATCATGGCTATTTTTGTTTCGTTTATTAATTTGTATTAGTATTTTACTATGCTTTAGTGTTCCTAAGTACCAGATGCAACGATGTGTTAATAAGACGTCAATGCACCAATAATCAATATAAAAATATAAAATAGTTTTTCTTTAAAAAAAAATTACCCTACTCTCATGCTCTGAATTAAACAACACACTAGTGCATCCAAAAGAACAAAGCATGTCACTAATCAATATAAATATATAAAAATAATATTACGTCTAGTTTTTTAATAATATCCTACTTTGGTGCTCTCAATTATGTGATGCCCTAGTGTGTCCAAAAGAAATAAGCACATCGCTAATTAATATAAAAATAATAAATAATATTGCATCTATTTTTTTTTAGTTTTACCCTACTCCGATGATCTCAATTAAATGACGCACTAGTGTGTTCGAAAGAACTAAATGTATCGTTAATCAATATAAAAATAAAAAAGGTTTCCCATATAGAATTTTTAATTTTACCTTACTTCGGTGCGCCCTATAATTGTATGTACCAGTGCATTTGTTAGCTAGAAGCGCATATGATATAAATATGACACTATTCGCATTCTCCATGTGTGTGTGCATGTGTGTTCATACATAGATGGTGCATTGTAAGGTAATGACAATCAAAAACATTTTTTCAAGCTCCAATTAATGAGGAATGTTGAATTTAGTGCATGGAGTTTATTAGCACATTGGTGCATTATCCTATCTAGAAAGCACCAAACTGTATTTTAAAGAAAAAACATATTGTTTCCATATGAGGGCTTGCATTTGAGGTTGCAAGCGATGTGTTATGTATGTGGATGCACCAGTGTGTTACGTTATCTTAAACACACTGGTTAGTGTTGCATGTGGAAATTAAAAAAAAATATGGTGGTTCCACCAACATATGCCGCCAAGACTAGCAATCCGCCATGTAATATTTTCTGTACTTATAATATAATGATCTGTTGCAGCCATTTAAAAAAATTGTAAACATATGATAGTAATTGCAATGTCAGGAATACGTTATTCTTGATGTTTTGCAATAAACACTAGTCACATTTTTCCAATAAATATGCATGATGTTTATACATAATATAAAATTGGAGGAATAATTATTTTATACACATCTAACAAACACAAAAAATCACATCTAATATCACATAACATCATCTGAGAGAAATATATAATAATTACATCTAAAATCACATAACATCTTCTAACTTATACATCTAAACATTACCCCTTACCATCTTCGATACAAATATAATAATCACATCTAAAAAAAGAATTAACTAACATCATCATCATCAAATGCATTTGACAAAGATAAACATCGTTTACTACATAAATCTACCAAATATAAAAATAAATAGGAATTATCTAACATACACATATACCAAACATAAACATCATTTAAGAAACACCTCTAACAACGCACATCTAACAAGCATATATAATAAACACATTTAAAAAAACACAAGAATTTTATAGCACACATATCTAATAACCACATCTAAGATACATATCTAACATAATACATGCATTATCTTGCATCGTTATCACATAACAAACATAAACATCATCTATTAATATACACATCTACAATTAGCTAACATCATCTAACATACACATCTATCATCACCTATTAAGCGTAAGCATCATCTAACATACACATAAAAAATTAACTAACATAATCTGACATACAGTACATCAATCACATTTAAAATATACATCTAAAAAAACAAAAGCATTATGTAAAAACATCATGTAACACATACATCAAACATTACCGTTAACATCATCTAACATATACATATAATAGATATAAACATCATCATCACACACATCTGACAAACATCATTTAACATACACATATAGAAAGCATATCTCACATAATCTAACATACACATCAACATCAACATGAAAAATGCAGTGTGTGTGTGAACAATAATATAAATTTCATGATAAATGTCAAATATACTCTCAATTCTAATAATTTTTATGATATAGTTGGTCCACCTTTGAAACCAGAGGCATCAATACCTCTTCTAGCAGAGCTAGATGCATTGGTACCTCAACTAGTAGAGCTAGAGGCATCAATATCTCTACCAAGAATAAATATAGACCGAACTAGAAAATCATATATTTGTCCATGAGGATCAATCTCACTCGATGTGACCATCCTTTCTAGAACTGAGAGGACTATAGTAGAAGATGGTGGATGGTTGGATCACTTAGGAGGAGAGGATATTTGATCGAACTATGAATGAGTTGGAGATGGTGGTTGTTCAGCTGGGTGAGGAGGAGAGGGTGGCCGATTGACTTGTGGAGGAGGAGAGGATGGTTGGTTTCCATGGTGAGGAAAAGAAGGAGGTGGAGGAGATGATGGTTGGTTGGTTTGGTGAGGAGAAGGAGGAGGTAAAGGAGACGGTGGACTGTCAGCTCAATGAAGGGAAGGAGGACGTGGAGGAGATGGTGGATGGTCAACTCAGTGAAGGGAAGGAGGATGTGGAGGCCTAGAAGAGTAGGATCACCACCCTCATGATTATATGAAGTAGAGGGAGATTGACTATCATGGCCATCCCTCCTCCTAGGTAGAATGTTGGATGCACCGACAATATGGTTCATCAAACACATCATATCACATGGAAGATTCCTCCATAACTTTTCAATATTAGGGTCTCGTATGATGCCTTGAACCTGTACAGGGTTGAATCCTTTTCAATCCAATAACGCAGATAGCAGATTTTCCAACTCCAGGAATAATCTAGCATATGGTCTGTTTCGTGGGCCAGGTCTCTGCAACTAAGGAAATGCCTCAAGATCAACCATCTCCTTGTTTGGTACCTGGGAGGATCCTCCCCAACATAAGTGTTAATATCTGCAAAATATATAGTACACAACAATAATTATACAATTTGATTAAACAATTTAAATATAATGTTACAATAAATTACATTTGCATTGAGTAAGACACTAAAATGAAACTAGATTAATTAAATAATGCTAATATTACCTCTGGCATCTGGTGGCTCATATTGGGTGAAAAGGATGTTAGAAAATCCTTGTGAGTCCACTCCCATGTATGGATATGCCATAAGATCTAATGGGTGATCATCCTCGCTGGAAAGTAACTACAGTGTCTTTGAGGTGATCCTACGTAGGAACTCCATTTGGCCCCTCTTGGGAATCATCTCTCCCCACATGTGCAAACGCACTTCGGTCATCTACCTAAGAGGACTAAAGTCAAATTACAACCTAATTACCATAAACCTTTCAAAAATTAAACAAATAACTATGAAGAAAAATGAAAGTTGACCCTGCCCTCAAACTATGAACAACATTTATGCCGAGCAAAACAAAATTACCGCAAAAAAATGGCAGACCACCTAATGCAACTAGGTATACATACTAAAAAATATGCATAATATAATAGAGTAAAACTAATGTGCTTCCCTTTAGTGGTGAAGTGGGTCACTGTTGTGACCAAAAGTGAGATGCACCTAATGTCGTCTGCATTAAAATGGGTTATCCACCAGAAACCTGAAAAATTACCAGTGTTAGTGATGTGTTGATTGATATATCTCTGAGAGTAAGTGAGCTGAATTTTTGCAGCAATACCGGGTGGGACATAAAGAAATTGGGGAAAATACTCCCCTCCTAGATAGACCAATGATGAAATATATATCCTTCTATGTGGGTTGGAACCACAGATCGATACTAAACTAAAATGCATGTCTCCGTTGATCCTATCGACTGATCAACTACATCAGTAATGTCAAGTTCCTCTTTAGGGATGTAACCTCCTCATAGAACTTGAGGAGGCCAACATCCCTCAAGAGGATTCATATATGTGTTGCAATCGAGAGAGAGTACAAATCTCTCTCTCTCTTACAACATTGTACAAGTCTACCTGTGCCTACTTATCCTACTACCTCTCATGTCACTGACGTCTCTAATTCCCATATAACTTCCATGATTCTCATACATACAAACACATGTTATGTAAAAAAAAAAAATCATTAAATAACCCTTTTATATATTAAGATCAAAAAATATGTTTTCCCAAAATACATGAATTTCCTAAGAGGTGTGGGTGTGAGAGTACATGACATTAACGCACCACACACGATGCTTTGGTTTACTGGTGCACTAGACTAATTACAACGCAATAAAGATGCAAAACAAATCTAATAACAATACAATAATCCTCATGTGCTATAATAACATTAAAGCACCAAACATGGTGCTTTTGTATCTATAGGGCACCAACAATGGTGCACTAAACTAATTACAATCCACTCAAGACACAAAACACAATGTCTATTGAAAAAATTATCTTAACAATAAACAATGGCAGTGAAATGAGTTAACTACAAAACCCTGGTGCTTTAAAAATACGTGTCTGCGTTGTCTATGGTGCGCATGTTTGAATCAAACCCACTGGTTTGGGCACATATATAATATTCCAGAATGTGGTGATTTTTTGTTTTGTTTGAAAATATAGGACACTATGTATGTTAACAATAAGCACACCAAAGAAATAATGCTCTTGTTACACATTATGATGGATGCATGTTAATTACGATTACACACTATATACGATCTGACAAATATAATTAACATGCACTAGACAATATGGTATATTTTTATTGCAGTGAGAGGCGCTTTACAGTCCAGTATGGGGCATATCTTGTCTTGTAACGTTCCGCAACGTTCCTAATATAAACGTCTGTTATAAATATTATTTTCGATTATGAGAATTGTTGTAACGTTAGAGATTGAATTGCTGAAGATTGGAGAGTTGTCCCAGTTCCGGAGCAATGGTGCCACTTAGTCTATTCATAGACTAGTCAATGGAGCTCAAGTTTCTGCACTTCCCTAAGCTTCAGGATTATTTCACCGTGTAGGGTATATCCAGATAGTAAATCTAAAGATTTGAACCCAGAAACTAGAAAGGTATAACACCACTCAAATGCTTGTGGCCTAGTCTCAGTCGCCTCAAACTCCAACAATTCCCCATTTCTGTAGGAATCCTCCCTTCGAAGAAATTGTTTCCCATTAACAGAAGCTCCAACCGGTCAGAAGAGCAAAGTGTTGGAGGTATTGTTCTGGTGAGGCGATTCCAGATACATCGAATCCCGTGAGATTGATTCTGGCGCCAAATTCCGACGTAATTGAACCAGAAAGTTGGTGGTTGAAGATAAAAAAATTCGCTCAGATGTCTCAAATTGCAAAGCTGGGAAGGTATTTCTCCTGTGAGACTGTTGTTGTAAAGATAAAGCTTCTCCAGACGACTCTCCGATTGGAAAAGTTATGCAGGAATGGGACCTTGAAGTAAATTCTCGGATAAATACAAAGTCTGTAAATGCTGCATTAAGCCACCCAGTTCTAGAGGAATGAGGCCCTCCAGTTTATTTCTGTGTAATCTCAAATCTGTCAATTGCCCACATCTTCCGAATTCTGGAGGGATATAGCCGGACAATGAATTGTCATTCAAATAAAGCAGATAGAGCTGTTGCAATGATCCAAAGGAGGAGGGTATGCGTCCTATAAGTTGATTTTGGTCAAATGAAATTATTGCAATACTGTTACAGTTGCCCAACTCCCATGGTATTTCCCCATCGAAATGGTTATCCCAAAGATCAATTTCGGTGAGATTGCTGCAGTTTTCGGCAAGTTCTCTGGGAATATGGCCTTCAAGCATATTGCTGCTAAGGTAAACTTGTGCCAAACTATGTAACCGGACCAATCTTTCTGGAAGTTCTCTCCGTAGTTGGTTGAGAAAGAGAAAAAGCTTTGTAAGGAGATCACAATTAGTTATGGAAGAGGTTATTCTTCCTGATAACTTAAGTTGGAGAGCGCTGTGAGATTTCCAACATTTGATGGAATTTCTTCAGTCAAGTTTTTTTGGTTCAAGTAAATCTCCAGTCAAGTTTTTTTGGTTCAGGTAAATCTCCTCCAAGAGAGGAATGATTCCAGTGAGAAGGTTAGAAAAGAGTGACAAGGATATGAGTTTTGTGAGTCGACCCACCTCCAGTGGAATTCGTCCATGCAGACTGTTGCCGGAGAGATCCATAAATTCAAGCTCTGTGCAACTCCCAAGATCTAGGGGAATAGTGGCAAATAGATTGTAGGAGTTCAAATGCAACACCTTCAATTTTCGCAGGCCACCGATAGCTGGAGACAACGTTCCAGAAATGAGCTTCTCTGTGAGATCGAGGGCGCTCACCGTGTGATCTCCATGGCCGGAGACTCCTTCCCAGTGGTAGGGGTATTTATCACTTGAATTCCAACTGCGAACAATGTTTGGTGGTGCCTTCACATTTTTGAGAAAAGAGAGGAGAAGGGTTCCATCCTTATCAATCCTTGAGCACATTGAAGCTCCAGTACCGATACCAGAATACCAATCACCAACTCTTTCGCCATTGCCATCACCGAGTGCAATCTCATTGGTTATTGGATTGAATTTGTTGGACATGACCAAAACCATCCAAACATTGGTTGGAGTTTTCTTACAAACCGCCAGTGAATGCTATCTCTCTGGACATAAAATACGAAGGGAGAAGTAAAGGCTAGGATTCATTTACCTGTCAGTGGATTGATCCTATTTCCATTCCCAATAGAAAGTGCAAGTAGATAAGGAGGCAGGTCAATGACGTGGGATCCCATCCCGTACGGTGGGGAAGGTGGTTTTCACCTAGTCCATCAGGGATCAAATCTCACCGAGACATGGCCCGCTGTGATAAGGTTCGAAGGGTAGACGCCTCCTGGAAAGACTACAGCCCTGGACGGAATAGTTTCTGGTATATCTGGCTTGCGGGCTGTTGGATATACCTGGGATTTATAGTGGCAGCCTACGACTTTGAACCTGGGCCTCGCCCAGGTAATCCCGACGTGTTACCGATTTCCCTAACCTAAAAAAATAGATAAAGAGGCAGAGCAAAGTTTGGCGAGAGGTGACGACACTTGATAATATTATTATTTGACGAAGCTAGCAGGGACTTTAATGGCATGTGTCATGGTTTGATCGGACACAGAAGGGATCTGAATCCACATTTAACTTGACATGTGTGAAGCCAAAATGGTGGCATTGCATTTTATCTGAAGTTTTTTATTCAAGTTGACATGTGTGAAAGCAAACTGGTGACGCCCCCTTTTTTTTAGTTTTAAAATCTCCAAAATCAACGATCATGCATGCAGGTTACCAAGGAGCATCACTTTATCCATCTTCACTTAGTTTTTTTACCTGAGTGATGTTACTCTGGATAAACAATATTCAACATGCAGCATAGTAATAAATGCTATGGCGGCTGTATTGTGGATAGTTGGATCTCAAACAAATTGAGATCTAATGGTCCACAATGCAGCCTCCGCAGCGTTTATTACTCTACTGCATGTAAAATATTTTTTGCCCTTACTGTGTATCTTTGATGAACTCTTTTGTATAAGTTATTATGTATTGATGGGTTTCAATTTTTTAATATGAATTTTTTTTTACTTACGGGAAAAGTAAAATAAGAAATGAAATAGTATTTTGTTAAGAAATTGAGCATGAATTTCATTGCTGTTTGGTTTATGGCAAGTTGTTACTGGGTTTGTATTTTTGGGGAGAGCGTAAGTGATAAATTTACTTCATGAGAAAAGTAAAATAAGAAATGAAAAAGTATTTTGTTAAAAAATTGAGCATGAATTTGATTGTTGTTTGGTTTATGGCAAGTTGTTATTGGGTTGTATTATTGGGGAGCGCATAAGTGATAGTTGTTATGTTATTAAAGGAGCTATTCGAATAGCTATTTGCCTTCAATACCTGAAAAGAGGTTTGCACCTCCAAAGATTTGATCCCTTTGGGCGCTTGATAGAGCCTAGGATTTGGATTTACGTTGGTTTAGTCATAGTGATGTGTTCATAAATATAGAGTGCACCAATACAACTACTAGAGAAATAATGCACTTGTTACACATTACAATGAGTGCATATTAATTATGATTACACACCGTATATGATGCAACATTATAATGAACACGCATTGTATACAATGCAACATTGTAATTAACACACACCAAACTACATGGTGAAATAAATATTTTTTAATTTAGTTGTAGTGGTGCGTCTATTAATATGGAGTGCACTAGTATGATAGTGTGATATGTGGTAACAAGGATCGATTGCCCCATGAGATATGCCACCTATAAATTTATAGGGAGCACCACAATGTGTGGTGTGAGAATTTTAATTATTTTTTCTACATTGAATATTCTAGGTGAATTTCACTTTTTAATCTGCTAAAAATTCTAATTAGAAGGGAACAAAGACATTATATGGATATTTGTGCATCAAGGAGGAATGGTTTCCACACACAAAAGAATGAAAATTTCTCACTATTTGGGAAAAATCCAAGTCCACATAGGAAGCAATGAACTAGGGAAATCCAACCACAAGGTAGCACTAATAGTAGGGAACTTCACTAACTCAACTATAGCATCAGTATTTAGGTGGTCTATAGTACTAAAATCATGGTTATTTTTGTTTCGTTTATTAATTTGTATTAGTATTTTACTAGTGTTCCTAAGTACCAGATACACTGATGTGTTAATAAGACGTCAATGCACCAATAATCAATATAAAAATATAAAATAGTTTTTCTTTAAAAAAAAATTACCCCACTCTCATGCTCTGAATTAAACAACACACTGGTGCATCCAAAAGATCAAAGCATGTCGCTAATCAATATAAATATATAAAAATAATATTATGTCTAGTTTTTTAATTATATCCTACTTTGGTGCTCTCAATTATGTGACGCCCCAGTGTGTCCAAAAGAAGTAAGAACATCGCTAATTAATATAAAAATATTAAATAATATTACATCTATTTTTTTAAAAAAAATTTACCCTACTCCGATGATCTCAATTAAATGACGCACTAGTGTGTTTGAAAGAACTAAATGTATTGTTAATCAATATAAAAATAAAAAAGGTTTCCTACCTTACTTCAGTGTGTCCTATAATTGTATGTCCCAGTGCATTCGTTAGCTAGAAGCGCATAGGATATAAATAGGACACTATTCCCATTCTCCATGTGTATGTGTGTATGTGTTGGTGTGTTCATACATAGATGGTGCATTGTAAGGTAATGACAATGAAAAACATTTTTTCAAGCTCCAATTAATGAGGAATGTTGAATTTAGTGCATGGAGTTTATTAGCACATTGGTGCATTATCCTATCTAGAAAGCACCAAACTGTATTTTAAAGAAAAAGCATATTGTTTCCATATGAGGGCTTGCATTTGAGGTTGTAATCTATGTGTTATGTATGTGGATGCACTAGTGTGTTACGTTATCTTAAACACACTGGTTAGTGTTGCATGTGGAAATTAAAAAAAAATACATTTTCTTCCCCATTGAACAAGGATTTTCAGTATCGATGCGTTGTGTTGTGGTCTGCACCAGTGTGTCTATATAAAGTGCACACTAGTGCGTTTGGTAATGATACAAGCACCATGAGAAAACCTCTACATGCTTTCCTTTGCTAGAGACCACTACTATAAACGAATATTTGGGGTCCTTTTAGAGAAGCATCCACAAAAACCTCCACTAGAAGGTATTTTCATTGTAGTGTTAAAAGCCAATGTTATTGTATGTAAAGTCTAAACACTATAAAAACAACTTAGAGTTTCCTCTATGATAGTCTCCATGGAGGTTTGTGAACTGCTCCAATGAGCTTCCATGTGGAAATGCTAATATTTAAATTTAAATCCATTATTTGTTTTAGCTCAAGATTTGGACCAACCAAGGGAAAACATGTTCTGTACGCTTAAAAAAGGCCCCAGATTTTGAATTTTCTATGTAATGCATTACTTTTATTTCTTTTCAAGGGCCCATAAACTTTCAGCCAAAACTATTTGATTCTCTTGGATACAATATGTTTGTGAGTGTTTTTTTCTCACAACTCAACATTCTAGATGGAAGATACAAGAGGAAGGAATTGATGAAGGGTGTGAATTTTCAAAGTTAACTAACACACCACCAAGGATTAAGCATCCATATAATCCCAAATCTTTTGATATTTCAGATGGTGCAACCAATTTTTTAATTTCTTGATAAACTTACACAGTTATGATATCACTTTGCACTCAAATTATCCAAAACAAAATCAAATTAACCGAATGCATATGATAGATCCATTTTTGCAAAGGTGAAGTCTTTTGATCTCTATTTAACATAAAGAAAATCAAACAAATCCGAAATATAAACCCTCTTATGCATCAAGGGTATCTATATTTTGATTTCGATGCCACGCCATGTCTAGAACCTCGGTCGATGTCACATTGTGTCTAGAGACTTAGCCAATGTTGTGGCCTTAAAATTTCTTTCAGGCCTCTCTCGTGCAAATACACTAAAAGAAAGAAGAAGAAAAAGGGTTTTGAAATTGATCAAGGGTTTAAAATGAACCTATGGAAGTACAACCTGACATGGATTTATAAGGAGCTCGAGTTGCATGTAGACCTTAGCCATATCGAATTTAGCAAATACATTGAAAAGAAAGAAGAAAGAAAAAGGTGTTCAAAATAGACCTATGGCAGCGAAACCCGAGATTGATTTATCTAGAGCTTCGATTGTATGTGGACCTTACACAAATTAACATGTAACAGATGGTATTGTATAATTGTTTGGATAGACGAATCTCATGTGAACCTTTTCTCATGGTAAAAACACCTTATGACATAACTAGCAATTGTACCTAGGGGTGCAATAAAAGAACGTCGTGCTGTAAGCTAAGCATGAATTTGAAGTGTTGAATCACAAATTTTAGTTAACGATTTCTGCAACATTCAAATGAGCAAACCGGTTGCTTTGACACCATTTTGATACTGGCTTACACTTCTACCTGCATATAAATACCCACTCTGTCCCAGCATTGATGCCAATCAGAGATCGAATATCTTCATGCACTAAAAATTTAAAATCCTATTCACTTACAGAGAACTCAAATATGCTACTAAAATTATATTACACAACAAAAACTTTGAAAGTCCAGCAGAAAACCAAACCTACAACAAAAACTCAACTCTACTACACTAAGTAAACTCTGTTACAAAAATTAATACTCTCTCCATAATTTCAATCTTTACTTTCCTCCTACATAGTCATCTCTCTTTCGGTCTCTTTCATTCATCCACTGGTTATTTATTTAATTATAATAATTTAGTCACCATTAATTTATTTGTAACTCGTTGAAGGTTTATTGTCCATAAATCAATAAAAATATACTTCTTTACAAAAAAATTTGTTTAAAAATATGTTTCTTTATAAATCAACTCAAAATTTTTGTTTCTTTACAAAAATATGGTTTTCCACTTAAGTGATCTTCTACAACTAATCCAATAAATATTCCTTGGCTTCTATTCACACAACGACCCCTTCAACACAATGTTTTGATTATTATCAAAGAGATAAGGATATCTATTGCAGATTTCCTTTGCTTCGTCCCGATTTATTGCTGAGTTTTACTCCTGTCAACACTTTCACACAAATACCAAATCCAACGTTGTACCTTAGAAATTCAGGCAACAGGTTCCCAAATCATTGTATTTGACTGGGTCTCTTCCTTTCACAGAGAATACATTTGTGCCTGGGCATTATGGTTTTGACTTTTTTTTTTGGGTGTAATGACCTCACCGATCTATCGCAATCCTGATCGATGAGATTTAGCATGTATTTATGACCTATAAAGGTATTATCCAATTGACCTTCCTATCCCCAATTCAGATTTTGTGATAGCTAGTTTGAAAGGAACAGAAGACATTTAACAATAGCTAATACTGTGACTACGCATTACCAATAGATTTCCCCTATTTGACCAATCTAAATTTACAGAAATTATTTTAACAGATCTAATGTTTTATAATTTATTTAGCTCATAACTCTTTTAGTATGTCCCAATCGCTTTTACTTGCAACCAAGTATACCTAGGAATAATAGATCTAGAGGTTCGATAAGGTTGGGTTTGGATAAATAAACCATTTTTATTTCTTGGATTTACTCTCATAGCCTTGAATACACAGCCGCTATACTCAAACATCACAGGTGCTATACGCAAACATCAGGGCTGGCGTTAAGGAAAATGACCCAATTGAGTTTTCCTTGTTGTGTTTCATTTAAATACATTTTGAAATGTATTTTCAAAGTGTACAGAGAAAACACTCCAGCCACCCAAGTCTCTTTAGTTTGGAGTTGTTTAACTATTGAACTTTTATTTTTATCTATTTTGATAATAGATTAGCTTTTTTTACATGATTTGACAAGTTTGATATGACATCTTTATTAATATATAACTACATTACAAAGTAAGAAAAAACAACTATTTTTATATAATTAAAGTAGTATATTCCAATTTTCATTATATTTTTAATGCTTAATAATTGATATTTATAATCTAATAATTGATATTTATAATTCTAATAACTTTAAAATTATTTTGCTGAATTTTAAATAAACATGAAAAAAAACTTCAAAAAACTTAATTTTTTTTATGATTACTATTTCCTCTTGAAGATTAAAGTTTCAATTTATCAAAAAGATGGTTTAGATGTTGTTACAAGTAAACGGTTTTATTTTTCAGCTTGGAAAAACAATTTTTTTATTTTATTAAAAAGCCTTATCAAATAATTACAATAGCAACTTCTTACAGAAAACCAGGCTGCTCCCACAGCCACAGCAAAAACCATCTAAAACAGTCCATATCATTCTAATAAGGGACGGTTATCTACAGCAAGCAAGATACCCACTGCCACAATAGATACCAACTTATCAGTCCATAGTAAAGACCACCATAACAGTCCAAACCAGCAAACAAAAGGTCCATATTTAACTGATAACTGATGGATCCAATCCAAAACATCAAACAAGAGACATATATCCACATTCAGGACGGATGTGTTCACAAGAGCCCAAAATTCCATCATATCAACAAAAAGATCAGCCGTCACCACCTTTAAAAAAAACAGCTTTAGTTTTGCTCTCAGTCTTTAAAAAAAAAAATTCCCAGACCTGTCCAGATTCGCCAGACATTGTAACAAATAATGCCATCCAAAGGACCAGCTCCTTCTTTGATAGAGTATAGGCTACCCCATTGTATGCAAACAGTTCTTTAATGTAATAAATAAGGGGCGACCATCAATGTCATCATGTATTCTGTAATGAATACAAATTTTGTTCAGTTTTTTTTGTTTTTACCTTTATTTAACATTTTTTTAAAGTATTTAACGATGTTAAATTTATTTATAAATTCAAATTAAAAACCTAATGTGATAAACACAAAAAAATTTGGTTAGAAAAACTGGGTGTTCGACGAGTACAGGACCCTACACTTTCCCTTCTCCCCGCATCCTGCGACGGGAGAAGAACTGGTCGTTGAAATGGAGATTGAAGAGATGAGAACGCTGGAGGAGTATCTGAACTTCTTCAGAACATGGTTGGCTGTGGTGGATAGTAACGGCGCTGGTCTGATAAGCGATGACTTCGTTTGGCAGTTCGAGGAGGCGTGGGAAGGTCCTCCACATCTCGCTCGGATTGTGAAATTACCACTCTTCTTGAAGGTCGGCGTGGTTTGAGTTGATGTTTCTGGCTGGGTTTGTTTCTGATTTTATCTTGTGTCAACAATCAAGCCCAGAAATTAATCAAATTAAGCTCAATCAATCAACCATGGAACTATCAATGTCCATGAAATTTCTAGCATAGATCCACCTTGCTTGGATACGCTCTAGAGATTAGAGATTTGAGGATCGATCCATTAACAATGGAGAGATTTTATGATAATATATGCAATTTAGCCACTAAATAAGGATATATATTTGATATTTTTGTCAATCATGTTCAATTAAGGGACTATGTCCCTAGAATGACTTAGTGATGACCCTTCCACGGTATCCCGATTAGAGTAGGATAGGATTGAATTTGTATTACGATTTACTCCATGTGTTTATCAATGGAACATATCGATTAGGTGGGTCCTCCTCGGTAAATTAAGTAGCTTCTCTTGTCACCCACATGGTCTGAGGGAGAGCTCACTGAAAAGAATAGAGTTGCATGCATGCAGCCACGGGGATTGCATGCACGGCCTCTTCCCACCGTGCCCACTGTCCATCCCATAAGGCAAGATAGTCCCTCCTAGCGCACGAATGCCATTCTGCAGGTTGGAGCGCCTGTGATCTCATCATGCCCAAGCCGGCTGAGTGCCAAGTCCTCCCTATGCCATGAAAGGAATAGTAAGCATTTTTATTTTGTGTATGCTTGAAGATTTCACTGATTTCACTGCAAGATTCTAAAGAGGTTGAGGGCTAAAAAGGGACCTGAATGTGAAAGAAGGTTTGATTGCAAGAAATGGAAGCCCTAGGTTCCTGGAATATATTGTTCATAAATATATATTTTCAGGTTTGAGTTCTTTTCTTCCAAATTCTAATGCCATGCCAACGGCCTAATACTGAAAAGGCATTCGAATAATTCTGCATATTTTGCTCTTCCGAAAGGGTTTTCGATTACATTGACTCTCATGCGCGCCTCTCTAGCCCTACTAGCGCGCTAGGTATAGATTTTAATACTGATACATTGTTGCATTATATATGTCGTTGGGAAATGTCTGTTGTTTTCTAGCTATTTGAAGAACTGGTTATCTTTTAGATGATCAGGATTGTGACTAACTGAGATTAGGTTTATGTTTTTATTATTTTTATTTATATAAATATATATTTTTTCACCAGTTTTGCTATTTAGTTAATGGGTATAGCTTATTCCGTACTGTTTTTTTTTTATTTGCCTTCTTCTAATCAATTTCATGTAGTTTAGTCCCTCGGCTTGCAGTCTGGGATACTGAAAGAAGAAATTTAAAACATTTGGCAGTCCCTGGGCTAGGCGTCTGATATTTTGAAAGATGAAATCCATAACATTTAGCAGTCCTTGGGCTAGGCATCTGTGATTCAATATCAGTTCGATTTCGAAGTTTAGAATGTGTTGGTTATATGTTAACCACGTCAAAGAGTCATGAAAAATGTATCGATGGAGTATAGGTAGGCTATTCCTTCATTTTGCAGAGCTTAGCACACCCTATTACTGCAATGCTTCTACTGTAAGACAAAGGGGTCAGCTGAATGGTGATTAAATGCTGATATCATGGTTGTTAAATAATGGTGAGTTGGTATGTGTGAATCTCAGATTCTCGGAAAGAAGCTATGAGAAGAACTAACTGATAATAGGGACAGGACGAAGCTAAGGAGCACATTCAGCAGGAAGACCGGACGAAGCCAATGCGGAGCCAGAGGAGCATAAATTTCTTAGGTATTTAATGTATTCATCAATTTTGTGTAGTTATACATCAATTCACTCAGAATTTGTGGTGGCGTTATTTGTGATTTATGATTTTGCAGTGGGTTAAGTAACTATTTACATTTATGTATTTTTAACAAATTTACATCTTTGTATTTTTAACAAATTTATAGGTTTGAAGTATATTTGTTAAAGAAATTCGTTGCATGCTAAACAATATGGGATATTCATAAGCTTTGAAGTTTCAAATATTGAATCAACAAAAAGTAAATTCATTCATGCGAGCAAACGTAAATTCATTCAAGCAGGAAAACTAAATGTTAAAGGGCAAAAGAAAGATACATAGAGATTCAAGACCTGGAATCATGGAGTTACCAGCTCGTCCTAGAGGCGAGTTCTTGAGTTCGGCAGGGCGAGTTCTTGAGTTCGGCAGGGCAGGGAGATTTCCTGAGTTCTGCCTCCGCAGAGTTCCTGAGTTCTGATAGAGGTAGGCATCAGCAGAGTTTTCCTGAGTTCCGAGTTCTGATGGAGGCAGGGGGTTCTAATGGAGGTAGGTGGTGAGGTAGGCATCACCACCTGCAGGGATTGATTGATTTGCATTTAAGGGAGGTTGAAAGAAATGCCAAGCAACATTGATGTGCATTTAAGGGAGGTTGACAAAAATGCCAGGCAGTAGATGAAGATCAACGAGGCAAATTATCCCAATCAACGAGGCAAATTATCCCAATCGTCGGACAAAAGCATCCTACGGCTGCAAAAAAAAAAACGCATTAACTCGGGGAGTCGAATCCCACTTGTTGAATGCCTTACGATGTAATTAAACTAAAAAAAAAGTTACCTTGAAACTACATCTAATCTTTATATATAGAAAGACATATATTAAAAAAAAAACAACCTTTCAATTTTTTTCTCAAGCTGATTTATTAATACATTATCATATATAATTCTATCTATATATTAAAGAAAAAACCTTCGTTAAAAAAAGATAGGAAATTTTCAAAAATTGTGTACTTGCTACACATACTCTCTCTCTCTATATAAAAGATAGAGGGATAACGGTCCAACATGAATCATGAGAGGGATGCAGAAATCTCTTCTACTCAGTTTATGCCTAAATTTCTGCCTAATTTAAAAGTGATTTGAACTTGAATCGTTTCTTTTGACGTTTCATCTACTCTCGAATTGTGTTCTTTGTAGACAAGAAAAGATGAAATTTACCTACTACTTCCAAAATCGGATCAAGAAGTGGACTAGATTTTGTTGAAGGAGCCTGTTACCTAGTCTATGACGAACGTAAAATACTTGGAAACCTATAACTTTTCCATATTCTTCTTAAGAGGAAGATATTGAACAAGTTCAATTCTACCTCATTGTTGTTGCTAATTCTTAGCTCTCTAGATTCTCTTTAAAAGAAAAACTGTTAGTGGAAGAAAGAAACATAGTACCTCCGACTCCATTGGGCCTAGGTTTTCTTGACTTACCCCATCTAAAAAACCCAAACTTTGGATTGACCTATCTTTGACCTTACAATCCACCTTAGAGGTATACGTTTAGGAGTATGTTGAAGCTCCACATAGGAATATCTAATTTTAAAAATTATTTATGAGGGTAAGTAGGTCATTTTTTTTGAAAATGTGATTTCTTGTAATCCATAGTGCTCAAGAAAAAATAATAGGAAGAAATTTATAATTTATGAACATCGCTTCCTCCATCCACATCTTGAAGCTATCAATGAGAGTAAATCCATCCCAATACTCCATATTATTGAATAAGGTAAAGCCTTGTTCCATACCTCTTTAACAAATGAATATGCATTCTACCAAGGGTTATTTATTCTCGTTATCCTTTTAGACTAATCAATTTTTTTTTAAATTGTGATTGGTGAACAAAGATTCAAGGGAGCTCTAAGTGATTAGTTCACAAGGAATAATACTTGGTAAGGTTTTACAAATGGGGTAGGAAGCTAAGTGGGTTTTATTATGAGAGAACTCCACAATTAAGTGCACTTAATCCATAGGATTATTATGATGGGTGACCTCCAAGGAATACCTGGTTACTAGGTGCAAGCCCCATAAGTGATGATTGATGCTATGCGATTCATTTTTCTAGTCTCAATACCACTTATTCACCCCTTTTTTCTTGTCTCAATCCCACTTCTTCATCCATGTTAGCATCATCTAATTCAATAAATTCTGAGTGATTAATAAAAACAATGAGAAATTAGTCAACCAAAACAATATTTATGGGATATGGATCATACATTAATGACTTACACTACATAGATAGTCCAAAAAATGATATATCATATGTTGGACTATGAAATCCCCTTTAATTAAAAGATTAAAGGGAGCTCTAACTGAATAGTTCATAAGGCACACTACTTGCTAAGGTTTTGCAAACAAAGTAGCAAGATAAGTGGGCTTGATTGTGGGGAAAATACCATAGTTAAGCATGCTTAAGCCAAACGAATCTTGGGGTGGGTGACCACCTAGGAAGTCTTGGTTATTAGGTACAATCGTTAGAAGTGACAATTAATGCAATGTAATTTATTTCACTAGTATCAATCCCCCTTCTTCACCCCTGTGAGCATCACCTGGTGCTATGAGTGCTAGGTGGACTATTCCAAACCATGAGAAATTGGTCATTTATGACTATACTAATGTGATATGGGTCATAGATTAATGACTTATGTTATGCAAATAATCTCAAAATTGATATATAACATCAAAGCTATTAGTTTTTCTCTCCTACAGGCCATGTGGATATTAAATTCATATGAATATTTACAACACACCTAGCTGGCCTATGACTTCCATCCATGAACCTTATTGACATTCATGTCTTCCACTTATAAGTTATATAAGTGGATGCAGAGTTTGTACTGTATGAGACATTACCACTTCCTAGTGTATATACCTTTGTTGTGCTAAAGAAGGTTGATTCTTTTCATTTGATGGTTTCCCTATACATTGTCAGATGCATCATGTCCACACTTCATAGCATAAGAGTTAACCAATGTGCCACTATGTTTTGCATGGGATTCTATCAGTTGTCAATCCTTTATGGATCCACAATCTTCCACAAGCATAAACTCATGGCTCTGAATCATGGTAGAATATTCATGGAAGATGGTGCATATGTGTTGATGTATTTGTAACTTCGGAATGTATTCATCTATGTATCTTATGTATTGTAACACGATGTTTATTCCGAGATGTATCTATTATGTAATTGAGTCATGTTGTCATGCACCGATGTTCCGATCGGGAGAATCAATAATGTAAACAAGTCATGTCAAGTCATAGTGGGTAACCCTCCAATTGTCTAAGGGTTAAAGTCCTCGCAGTTCTGGGGCACTAGGGTTATTAGACTCTCCTAGTAGAGGTCGGCCCTAGTAGGGTTTTAGTCATGTCGGGATTAGTATAAATAGAGAGTTGGGGTCTCTATTTAGCATTTTCTTTAATTCTAGTTGACTTTTAGGATTCCAAATTAGGATAATATCCGTGGATAATGATTTAGTCATTATTTCCTTCGTATTGTGACCACAAAAAATATCTAGAAGATTATCCTCCATACCCAGAGCGAATGAGTTATAAAATGGATCAACTATTTGATTAGTACCTTCGTAACCCAGGAAGGGTCGATATCCCAAGGAATTTTTTTGGATATGAGCTGGCGCAGAAATAATTCCACAGGGAATCTCAAGACGTTTACCGATATGACGTTCCATTTGAGTACCAAATATTGCAGAGGGTTCCACGCGAGCGATAATATCTCCTAATTCAGCATGATCATCTGTGATGATTATCTCATCACAAAAATCTTTAATTTGCTCTTTGAACCATTCTGCATCATGTTTACAATAAGTACCTGTACAACTCACACGAATTCCCATCTCTCTAGCAAGTATCTTAGTGATTGAAGCAACATGAGTTGCATCACCAAAAACGACTGTTTCTTTCCCCATAAAATTCTGACAATCGATAGATCTTGAGAACCAAGCAGCTTGGGAAAGGAATTGAGTTTGTCCATCTATATAGGATTTGTAATCAACCCTTTTGCTTGATAAAATAGGAGCCACCAAGGCATCAAGATATTTCTCTATCTATTGGATGCACGCGGCCATATCTACAGCTCCCATAGGAGTTGTAGATACATAAGGCATCCCAAATTCTTTATTCAAATACATCGCTATCATTAAGCCCACTTCACGATAAGGAATTAAATTGAACCGAGCTTTTGGTAAATTTTTTGGATCCTCTACAGATCCTCCTTCAGGAATTATTTGATTAATTATGATGTCCAGATCTTTTAATAAATGTCTCAACTCATGACAATCGTGTCGATTATGAAAGCCCAGGGTAAGAATCCCAATTATATTTACAGAAGGTGCATCTGTGACAAATTGATCCAATTTTTCTTGTCTATGGGATTTCTCCAAATAATATCGAACCACCTGTTCCAAAGTTCGATCCACTGCCTGAAATTCATTCACTTGATAATGATCCACATCCACAAAAATGACGTTGCAACTGGAGATTATGGATGCTCTATCCACAAAGTTTTTTAAATCCTCTTGCAAGATACTAGAGGTACATGTAGGTGTCAATATGATCAGATTGGGACCTTCCTCCTTATCTTTTCGAAGAATATTATCCGTAACTCTTTTTTGAGATCCATGTGCTAGTACGTGACGATCTACTATACTAGCAATTGCAAGAGTAAAATTTCTTTCCCGTTCTAACATAGAGCGCATTACATTAAAATAATCATCTCCTAGAGGAGCATGCATAATGGCATGGATATTTTTGAATGAACTAGCTACTCGTAGAGTTCCAATATGAGTAGGACCAGCATACATCCAATGGGATAATTTCATAAATTGAACCTTATCTCAAATTGATCTGTATTCCCATCTTGCACCACAGAGATATCCCTTTATCCCTTCTCCATTGTAATCACATTCCCTTCTGATAAGTATGGTGAAATGATGATAAAAAGTAGAATGAAATTCCATTATATTTACCCTTTACGAAAGAAGAAAGGGAAGAGGGAGGGAAGGGAAAATAGGAACCAATGAAATAAGTCTGGGACGGAAAAATTCGAACCTCCGAATAACAGGATCAAAACCTGCTGCCTTACCGCTTGGCCATGCCCCATTCCCATCCTATTTTCCTATTCACATGCTAATGAATACTTATATCAATTTTTTTGTCAACTCATTAGGACCCAAGATTAATTAGATTAGATCCCAATTGGGCCAAAAATATTTGTGGATATTTCAACAAAATAGGTTATTGATGGAATTGAACATAATAGGAGAAACATAAAAAGGGATAAGAATATCCATTCATTGACCATTCTCTATTAGATTGGGTAAAATATTGTATGTGTGAAAGAATCATCCCTTCCAACCCCATGTCCGGTCAAACTTGCCGAAGAGCTTCGATCGATTCGATCAATCAAAGACTTTTCTGACTTTATTTACCCCCCCCTAATTTTTATTGGAGAAGAAAAATGCCAGTTATGCTCAATATTTTTCTAGATGATGCCTTTATTCATTCAAATAATCCTTTTTTTGGAAAATTACCCGAGGCTTATGCGATTTCCAATCCAATTGTCGATGTAATTGCAATTATTCCCGTTCTCTCTTTTATTTTAGCCTTTGTTTGGCAAGCTGTTGTACGTTTTCGATAAAAAGTATCCCCTTTTTTCCTTTTTCAAGTTTTTGTGTCACTGTCATTTATCTAATTTTTGTATCACTCTTTCCATTTTTTGTCACAGAAGTTTTATCCTTGCTCTACCCGACAATACCAAATTGAGATACCTCATCTACTCTCAACTAAAAACTTTTTAACTCACCTTCGTCAATTCCTTCCGATCTCATTGCTCACTTTGGATCGGGCTATTTGGTCACGTATTTATATGAATGACATATTTTCATAAATATCTGATAAATATCTGGTTGATCTAAAAAAGAAGAAGGGAAGAAAGACCATTTAGAAAACAAAGGGATAAGTTATCTCTATTTAGCACACATCACTCACACACTCAAGTGTAGTGCATAGTTGAGGAAGGAGAAGACATTGGGGCTAGACAAGAAGAAGATTACTGCTGTCGGGAGTGCATCTTACTGTTTTGGGGTTTTACATCTTGTGCTAATTCTATCTCTGAGGAAGTTGTAGGGTTTTCTCCATTTATGGTTTCCCCGATAAAAAACACTGTGTTCATTGTCTCTTGTGTTTGATTTTTGTACTTGTTATTCTCTCAGTAAATATCCTAACATAATTCTAGCTTAAATGTTGAAAAACTAACATGGTATCAGAGCTAACTTGAGAAGAAGACATTGTGTAGGTGTGGGAACTAGGGCTTCCTAGTTTGTGGATCTTCCTCCATATATTTTCAGCAAAAGTAAGGTGGAATGACTCTCCTCCTTAGGGCGCATCTTTTTGTCGAAGCAGAATCCAATTCTGAGGTTTTTTAGTTTTGGACCTGTCACTGCTGTCGAAAATTAGGGATTTTCATGGAAGAGGAATTTTTTAGTGATCCCAAGCCTGGATTGATCCCCTCCCCAAAATATAAGTTAGGGACAAATTTCAAGGCATTTGGGTGGACAGAACTCCAGAAAAGCAAAACCCTAATTTGCTCCTGAACCAGCTCTGCAGGATTTCAGCTCAAGTTTCAGATCCAACATCTTGAACGTGGTAAGATATAAAATATTTTGTATTTCCATTTGAGGTTCTCAGTTAAGATGTCTCATCATACCAAGATTGATGAAAATCTTGAGGGAGCTGATAAATTTTGAGCCTAGAAGTATAGGATCTCCCTGGTCCTAGAAGAAAATGAGTTAGACTCCTACATCCACGAGGAGGTTCTAATTCCTGAGGGAGATGAGGCAAAGGCCTTACATAAAAAGAAGATGGTTATGGAAAAGAGGATCATTGTTGATTCTATCAAGGATCACCTTATCCCACAGATGTCCTCTCTCAAGACACCTAAAGCTATGTTAGATTCCCTAACCAAATTGTTTGAAGGGAAGAACATAAACAGGAAGATGACCCTGAGAAACCAACTGAAGAATGTGAATATTTAGAATGTAGAAACAATCCAGTCTTACTTCACAAGAGTTTCTCAGATCAAAGAGCAACTAGAAGCAGTTGATGAAGAAGTGGAAAATGCAAAGATTGTGATGACCACCTTGAATGGCCTTCCTAGGTCATGGGATTCTTTCATCCAAGGAATCTATGCTAGAAAGAAGTTAGTCAAGTTTAGAAGACTATGGGAAGAGTGCTCTCAAGAAGAAGCTCGGATAGCAGCTCGAGAAGAGAAGATGGGAAGTGAAGACCAAGCTCTCATGGTACACTCCAAGTCTCACTCCAAGTCAAACAAAAGAAGACCTCATAGCTCCAGAGGTAAGCACTCTCACAAAGATAACACTAGAAAAGATGTATCTAGGATCATATGCTATACATGTGATGAAGCAGGACACACTATGCAAGGAATTGTCCTAACAAATAGAAGATAATGAAGAAGAGCAACAAAAGAAGACATCATCTCATGCTGCAGAGGATGATGAACCATCCAGGAAGAGATCCAGATATGAAAGCGAAGATTCTTCAAGCAAGGATGAATATGTTCTGATATCGCTCTCACAGGTAACATTACTCATGGAAGTGATGATTGGCTTGTAGACAGTGGGGCTTCCAAACATATAATTGGATTCAAGGAATCATTTGTGAGACTGTCAGAACATGAATCACCTCACAAGGTAAATCTAGGAGATGACTACCAATATCCAATAAAAGGTAGTGGGGAATCTTCCTATAAATTAGACTCTGGAAAATATCTAACAATGAAAGAAGTATTGTTTGTGCCAGGACTGAAGAAGAACATTCTCTCCATATCAGCATTAGGTGCAAAAGGAATGTAGGTTGCATTCATAGATGGTCAAGTCATCATGTGGCCAAAAGGAAAGACTATCGATGATGTGGTAGTGATTGGAGAACAAGAAAGAGGATTGTACAAATTGAAGGGCCATCCAGAACAAGCCTTGGTCCATGAAATAGTAGAGCCAAGTGAACTTTGGCATAGAAGGCTTGCACATGTGCATTACATAGCACTACCTATTGCAAGCAAAGCTGTTGAAGGTCTTCCAGAAATCCAAGTAAAACATGATGGGGTATGCAAAGGATGTGCGAAAGGAAAGAATACAAAGAAGACATTTCCAAGCAACAAAAGCAAAGCAAAAGGAATCTTGGAAATCATCCACTCTGATGTATGTGGTCCTATGTCATCAAACTCTCTAAGCGGGTATGCATATTATGTTTCTTTTATTGATGACTTTTCTAGGAAGACATGGGTTTACTTCATGAAGAACAAAGACGAAGTATTTAGTAAGTTCAAGGAATTCAAAGCCTTGATCGAGAACCATATTGAAAAGAAGATCAAGACCATTCGATCAGATAATGGAGGAGAATTCACTTCAAATGAATTCAAAGAGCTATGCAAAGAATTAGGGATTAAGAGGGAGTTGTCCACTCCTTATAATCCACAATAGAATGGGATTACAGAACGGAAGAATAGAACTATCATGGAAGCTGCAAAAGCAATGCTTCATGATCAAGACCTTCCTATGCATCTTTGGGCGGAAGCTTCCAGAACAACGGTGTATGTACAGAACCGTACTCCACATAGAGTACTCAAGAACAAGACTCCTAAAGAAGTCTTCTCCAGCAAGAAACCAGAAGTCATCCATCTCATAATATTTGGCTGTCCTGTGTACATCCACATTCCAAAAGAGAAGAGGACTAAATTAGATCCTTCAGGAAAGAAGGATATATTTGTGGGATACTCTAAAAGCTTGAAGGCTTACAGAATATATTTCCCAGGATACAAGAAGATTGACATCAGTGGGGATGTGACATTTGATGAAGACACAACTTACAACAAATCCAGAAAGAGACCTGCTGAAGAACCTAAAGAAGCAGAAGCACCCAAAATTCATGATACAACCATGAATGAATAAACTCGAGAATTTGAAGAACCACAAAGACTTGTAGATCCACCTATGGAGAAGAATCCTCATAAGAGGAAACCTGCTTGGGTACGAGAACTTATCCAAGGTGTTGAAAGATATGGGGCTCTAGAAGAGAATCACAGAGAAAGAAAGAGGACTAGATCCTGTTTTGGGTATGTAGCTTTACTATGTGATTTCATTGATAAAGAACCTTCCAGTTATGAAGAAGCAGCAGAACAGAAAGAATGGAAGGATGCTATGATCGAAGAGTACCAGTCGATCATGAAGAATGATGTTTGGGATGTTGTCCCAAGACCATATGGGAAGTCAGTTGTAACTTCCAAATGGATCTACAAGATCAAACATGCTGCAGACGGTAGCATTGAAAAATATAAGGCAAGATTTGTAGCTCGGGGTTTCTCTCAAAATGAAGGAATAGACTATGAAGAAACCTTTGCACCTGTAGCCAGATACACTTCCATAAAATTAGTACTTTCTCTGGCTGCAATGATGAAATGGAAGATACACCAAATGGATGTCAAGATTGCTTTCTTGAATGGTGTAGTGGAAGAGGAAGTGTATGTAGAACAACCACTTGGATTTGAGACACATGACAGGGAGTCTCATGTATGCAAATTGAAGAAATCCCTGTACAGTTTGAAATAGGCACCCAGGACATGGTACGACAGAATTGATAGCTTTCTATCTAGTTTGGGATTTACCAAGAGTAAAGAAGATTCCAACCTTTACTACAAGGTTGAAGATGGAAACCCAGTGATGCTTCTACTATATGTAGATGATCTGTTTGTGACAGGTATGGATGGGTTGATTACTAATACGAAGAGAAAGCTTGCTGCTGAGTTCGAGATGAAGGACTTGGGTATGAAGCATTACTTTCTAGGCATGGAGGTGTGGCAGAGTGCGGATGGAATCTTCCTTGGACAAGGGAAGTATGCAGTAGAGATCCTAAAGAGGATTGGGATGATGGACTGCAAGACTATGGCCACACCTATGGCATCGAACCTAAAGCTATTGAGTGATGCTTCATCATAGTCGGTTGATGCTACAATGTATCGTCAGATGATTGGATCCTTGGTGTACCTGACGAACACGAGACCAGACATTTGCTTTGCTGTGAACACCTTGAGCCAGTTCTTGACAGATCCAAGAAATGTTCACTTGATTGCTGCAAAGCATATTCTGAGGTACCTGAGGGGTACAGACGATGATGGGTTCAAGTACGATGTGAATCAGAAGATTAACCTGGAGGGTTATGTTGATTCATATTGGGCAGGCAGTGCCATTGATAGAAAGAGAACTTCAGGGTGTTGCTTCAGTATGGGATCAGGTGTGATCTCTTGGTTTAGCAGGAAGCAATCCTGTGTGGCATTGAGTACAGCTGAAGCAGAGTATGTCGCAGCTTGTTCAGCTAGTTGTGAGGAAGTATGGTTGCGGAAGCTACTGTCTGATTTATTTGATCTCCAGATGGATTCTACTTGTATACATTGTGACAACTAGAGTTGCATGAATTTGTCAGAGAATCCAGTATTCCAGGACATGTTGAAGCACATCAAGATCAAGTATCACTATATCAGGGATATGGTGCAGAGAGGAGCAGTGAAGCTCCAGTATGTTGTGACGGAGGAATAGATAGCTGATGTGTTGAAGAATCCATTGGCCAGAGTGAAGTTCGAGTACTTCAGGGAGAATCTTGGTGTTCTCCAGATCGAGGTTTCCTCCAAGGGAAAGTGATGAGTCCCAAAGCCATTTTGACGAGCAGGTCAGATGTAAGGGCTGAGCCATTTTGTCATGGTGAGAGGATTTGGTTCCTTCCATGTCAGATATGAGTGCTGAGATTCATAGCCATTCTGATGAGTAGGTCAGATGTAAGGGTTGAGCCATTCTGTCATGGTGAGAGGATTCAGTTCCTTCCATGTCAGATATGAGTGCTGACCATTTTGTCGAGTAGGACAGGTGTAAGGGCAACTGCCACTCTCCAGGAGAGTGGAGGCACCTAGTCCGTTACCAGGTAGCTCAATCTGGGACTGGGGGCCATTCTGTCATGGTGAGAGGATTCATTTCCTTCCATGTCAGATGTGAGTGCAGGCCATTCTAGCGAGGGTGTAGGACTTGTTTCCTACCATGTTAGATATAAGGGCAACTGCCATTCTTCGGGAGAATGGAGGCACCTGGTCCGTTACCAGGTAGCTCAATCTGGGACTGGGGGTTATTCTGTCATGGTGAGAGGATTCAGTTCCTTCCAGGTCAGATGTGAGTGCAAGCCTTTCTGGTGATGGTGAGAGGATTCAGTTCCTTCTAGGTCAGATATAAGTGCTGAAGCCTTTTCACAGATGTTAGTGATGTGATGTCCTATCATGCTGGTGAATGTGAGTGCTGGGCCTTTCTGATGTGATTATAGGTTCCTACATGATTAGATGTGAGTGTTAGGCGTGCCTTTCTGACAAGTAGGTCAAATGTAAGTTCTAGGCGAAGACCTACCTGATGGCTAGGCCTACAACTAGCATGAAAGAAGGCTAGCTCTGTAGAACTTCCTATGACGAGATAGCACACATGATGAATGACCAGATGAGATCCAGATCGAGTTATGATCCAGATCCAGTTATGATGACTTCTGAGAGATCCAAATCGAGTGATGATCCAGATTGAGTGATGATCCAAATCCAGTCCAGTGATGATGATCCAGATTGAGTGATGATCCAAATCCAGTGATGTTGATCCAGATCCAGTGATGATGATCCAGATTCAAATAATGAAGATGACTTGAAGACTTAGAAGACTCGAGATGCAGATGACGAGATGATCCAGTTGATACAGAGAAGAAGACCAGTGCTGAAAATTGTGTCGAAAGAATACCTTCCTAGTTAAGAGGGAGTGTTGATGTATTTGTACCTTCGGAATGTATTCATCTATGTATCTTATGTATTGTAACACGATGTTTATTCTGGGATGTATCTATTATGTAATTGAGTCATGTTGTCATGCCCCAATGTTATGATCAGGAGAATCAATAATCTAAACAAGTCATGTCAAGTCATAGTGGGTATCCCTCCGATTGTTTAAGGGTTAAAGTCCCCGTAGTTCCGGGGCACTAGGGTTATTAGACTCTCCTAGTAGAGGTTGGCCCTAGTAGGGTTTAAGTCATGTCGGGATTAGTATAAATAGAGAGATGGGGTCTCTATTTAGCACACATCACTCACACACTCAAGTGTAGCACATAGTTGAGGAAGGAGAAGACACTGGGGCTAGACAAGAAGAAGATTACTACTGTCGGGAGTGCATCTTACTGTTTTGGGGTTTTACATCTTGTGTTGATTCTATCTCTGAGGAAGTTGTGGGGTTTTCTCCATTTATGGTTTCCCTGATGAAAAACACTGTGTTCATTGTCTCTTGTGTTTGATTGATGTACTTGTTATTCTCTCAGTAAATATCCTAACATAATGCTAGCTTAAATGTTGAAAAACTAACAATATGAACATACTGCATTAAGAAATTTTAAATGAACACTTTGAACCAATTCACATGTGGATATTTCAAATAAATACTTTGAACCAATTCTCATAATGCATGGCCTTAGTAGTAGAGTCCAAGACCAAGGTTTTTTTATTGATCCTTACCATTTAAATACAAGCTTTAAAATGTGTGGAAAGAGTTGGATACTCATTAAATTACTTAAGGATGAAGATATAATATTGAACGTTCTCAAAGAAGAAGATGACACCATTTGAATATTTAAAGCTTGGAATATTTGGTGGTATTCTAATATGTTTACTTTTTACAAGTTCACAAGTTAGGATTCCTATTTTAATTATCAACCAAGGGGCATACAAAATTAAGAGGCGTCGACACTATGTGTGCAACTGATGAGAGAATAAATAGGAATTTTAACCTATGAGTTTCATAAATGATTTCTAAGTGAAATGAGCTATCTAGACAAACAATTAAATTTATTATCTACAAAAGCATTGGAGTTTATTCAATGAAAGCATCTATTTAATGAAATAAAGATTCTGAATTGCACAACTAACTTAAACTAATAAAGATGAAAATGATTGATAAAGCATTAAAGGTAATTCTATGAAATTTTCTAAAAATCTTTAATTTAAATTCATGAAAATGACTTTTATGAAAGATGAAACATTTTAATATAGGAATTCTCAAAAGAATACTATTGCACCATAGAAGATGGAATGTAAAATAATGGTATGAACTATTATTTTAATGCTTAACAAAAATGTAAATATGTTAAATCACTTTTAAAGAAATGCACTTGTATGTCTACAGACATTGTTTTATGCGTCTAGATATGAAAGCATGAAATTTCAGAATTATGATTACAACTAGAAATTAAACTAATGTTGTTGATTGCAATCGTATATTTTAATGAAAACTAATTGAATACTTTCTACACTAACTAAAAATAAACACAAGACTCTTGTTAACGCAATGAGTGTGTTAGAGAGAGTGAGTGAGAAGGAATTCAGGGTGAGCTAGGGTTGGAGTCGGGGGTTGCAAGCCCCCTGGCAGGATTCATGGTGGCTGCGGAAGCTAGGGGCCACGGCCCTAAGGGAAGTGATGAAGGTAATGGGGATCTAGACAGTGGAAAAGATGGGCATGGGAGGAGATCAGGTCAAGGGGGTTTCCTTCTGAGGGCCCAATCGATCCCAGTAATATAGATCCGATTGGAGGTGATCCAGGAGAAAATTGAACTATGGAAGGAAAAATCCCTAATAGGAAAATTTGTGGGGGTTTGGCCAAAGGAAAAAGATCTGGATCGATGGATCCAGAGCACGTGGAAGCCAAAATGACACTATGACCTTTAGTTAGGAGAAAAAGGGTTCTTCACCATAATCTTCTTTAACCAAGAGGATAGAGACAAAATCCTGGAAGGGAGGCCTTATTTCTTCTTCTCAGCGAGCTTATATCTTAGACTCTAGAAGGAACGCTTTAATCTAGAGACAGAGGATATGACAGTAGCCCCAGTATGGATAAGACTGGTGGGTCTTCCAGGGGAATACTGGGACATGGGAATATTAAGGGATATTGGAAATTCAATCGGTGAATTTGTGAAGCTTGTGGAAAAAACGAGACTTCAGAGATACACATCGTTTGCTCGCATATGTGTCTACATGGTGTTGAAATATTGTAACTTCGAAGAATATTCTATATGTATCTTTTGTGGTCCCCGATAGTCCTACTGGGAGAACCACTTGTATTATCTTGTACCCCGATGCTTCTAATCGGAAGAACTAATAAGATTCATGAGGTTGTCCCCTCTATTTGTAAAGGTGGGTCATTAGCACCCCAGTGTGGTTACTTGAGCCTACATGTGTAACTCGAGCCTACATGATTAAATTGAGCCTACATGTCGGATGAGTTAATTCAAGTGAACGGATGAATATAAATAGACGTGTGGTTCTCCTCATTTGAGACACACACACTCTCACTTGTGTAGCGCATTAGTGGAGAAGAGAAGTAGCTGGAGAAGGAGGAGGATCAGGCTTTGATCTCCTTGTTGGTTTTATCTTTTATCTTTTGGGGCATCTATATTGAGGAAGCTTTTGCTGGGTTTTTCCCAGGATAAATCTTTGTGTTCTCCTTTTTCATGGTTGTGCTTGTCTATATTTTAGTGATCCAGTTTATATGCTTTTGTTATGAAATCGAAATGAAATACTAATGATTTAGCTTAGCATTAGAAAATTTAACATGGTATCAGAGCTACCCTGAAAGAAGACATTGTATAGCTAAAGAATCTAGGGCTTCTTATTTTTTGGGTCTCTATCCATGATCAATCAGCAAAATAAGGCTAGACTGACTCTCCATTGAAGGGCGCATCTTTCTATCGAAGCAAAATTTGATTCCGAGCATTTTCAGTTTTGGTGCGGAAAATTAGGGCTTTCTACAGAAGAAGAACTTTTGAGTGAGCCCAGCATAGTATTTTTCTCCTCATCAAAATCAAAGTTTAGAGACCTGGATCAATAAATTTGGTTGGGTGAAACTCTAGGAAAGTCAAACCCTAGTTTGACCCAGATCCGAGAAAAACCCTAAATACTAAAACTACTAAGTTTTGGTACATTCACTATATCCTGATATTTGCACAATATCAGGATTTGAAAATTTCAGAGGCCAAAGATAAAATCCTAATTTACACTGTGTCCAAAATTCAGCCTCATATTCTCTATATTCTGGGAGATATGATCCCTCCAAGTTAGGGTTCCAAGATCTTCCAGAATTCATCCCTAAACAGGACACCTGGGGAGAATCATTGTAGAGTGGGATACAGAGGTCCAAATGGAATTCCTGAAGATGTTCCAGAAATATCATGGATTTTAATTTCTGTGGTCCAAATTTTCGAACCTGAAGATGAACCAGGGACATGTGGCATGCCGTACAACTTCACTGTTCTGAACAGTCTTGTAACAGGTCACCTTGGTCAAATGATCATAAATCCCAATTGGTGAAACCAATTCTGATGAAACCTATGGTGTTGGATCAGGAACATGTGAGGTTACCTCAGTGAGAAATTTCAGACATAGAGGAGCAGTATTTTCAGAGATATCATAGAAATAGTAACAGGAATTTTTGCAGAAGCAATTGGAAAACTAGGGCTTCATGTTCCGGGAGCTTCCCTCCACTGTTTTCAGAAAAGGAGTACATTGGACAGCTCCATTTTAAGAGATCTATATTTCTATCCAATCAAATCTGAAAGATTCAAAGTTTTGAAAATTAGGGTTTCTCTGACAAACCCTAAATCAGCCAGCTCCGGAAGCAGGACAGACACCTCAAATCGGTAAGATCTAATCTTTTGCTATTTGCATTTGAGGTTCTCATTTCAAAGTGATCTATCACATCAGCTTGATGATAAGATTGGTGAAGTTGAAAACTTCCAAGCATGGAAGTATTTGATCTCTCTGAAGAAAATAAATTGGACACCTACATGAGTAGAGAGGTTCCAGTTCTAGAGGGAGATGAGCCTCAAAGCCTTACACAAGAAGAACTTAATCAAGGCCAAGAAGATCATTGTTGATTCAATCATGGATCAACTTGTACCACAAGTGTATTCCCTAAAGACACCGAATATGTTTGATTCCTTGATCAAGCTATTTGAAGATAAGAACATAATTCAGAAGATGGATTTGAGAAAACAGTTGAAGAATGTGAAGATCCAGAATGCATAACATCTTGAAGCGGTAGAAGAAGAAGCAGAGAATGGCCTCCCATGATCATAGGATTCATTCATGTAAGGAATGTGTGCCAAAAGGAAGTGATTACTTTCAGTTGACTCTGGGAAGAAGAAGAAGAAGCTTGTCTCATAAGAAGAGAAGAAGAAAGATGGGAGCAAATTGAAGATCAAACTCTCACCATTCAAAGAAGATCCCACAAGCGATGAGGAATATGAAGAACTCAATTCTTGACAAACCTCTTATCCATCTTATCATTTGGATAACAAATGATGATTTCATGAAGATGATGAAGCAGAATGATCAAGAAGGAGTCTACCCATGAAACAAACAAAAGATAAGTATTCAATTGTCATTTAATGATATTGTTTTGTTATGCATTTGATTATATTCAGTTGATGTGTTGTTTGCATGCATGTGATGGGTAAGTAGCTCATGGTTCTATACAAATATCCATTGTTACTTATCTAGAATGAAACCTATTTGATGACATATTGGATTAGTGCACAATCTCAATGATGTCATGGTAGAGATGGAAGGCATATAGAAAGTTTCTGTAAGATATGGATGAATGTTGTATTGGCTAAATAGTTGCATGATGCATAAGAATTTGTCGTTATGCATATGTAGTTCTAACCATGCAACTAGTGCATTTGAATTGTAGGAAAGGTCCTGTACAACCTCCTAAAGAAAAGAAGGATGAGACTTGTTCCGAAGAACAAGTGATGACAATTCAATAAACATGAATCTGAAGCTCCCAGGGTCAGAGACACCATGACGAAAGAAAGAGCTTCAAAGAGCGGTAGATCCACCTCGAAGGATGAAGACCACCATGGGTATGAGAGATAACTCAAGATGAAGAAAAAAATGATATGAAAGAAGCTATTATCAAAGAATAATAGTTGATTATGGGGAATGATGTATATGATATGATTTTAGGACATAAAGGGAAGTACGTAGTATCTTCCATATGGATATGCAAGAACAAGTGTACAAAGCAAGAATCATGATTTGCCTTAGAAAGAATAGACTATGACATGACATACTCTATTGACCAGTATATATCAAGCATAGAATCACCTATACAGAATGAAGAAGGAAGATAATACTCCACTTCAGGGGGAGTGACTACAGAAGATATCTGAGTTCGACACGGTACGACATGATGGACAGCTTCCTGATGGATCGAGACTTTACCAAGAGTAAAGTGGGTTCCAACCTTCAAAGTTGAATGCAGAAGACTAGGATATGTTGATGATCTGAAAAGATGAAATCATGGAAGATGTTATGATGATGTTTGGGATATAGTACTCAAACCAAAAAATCAAGCTTGTGGTATCTTACAAATGGATTTGCAAGATAAAATATGTCGCTGATAGAAGTAAGGAAAGACTTGTGGCTAGAGGTTTCTATAAGAAAGAGGGAATTAATTTTGAAGAGACACTTACTCCAGGAAGTAAGGCGCACTTCCTTCAAAACTATGATGGTAGTTGATTCCATGATGAAGTAAAGACAATCCTTCCTTAATGGTATGATTGGGGAAGAGTTTTACATCGAAAGGATTTGAAGTTGAAGACAGATTGACTCATATATGTAAGTTGAAGAAGGGCCTCTATGGCATGAAGCAAGCTCCCAGAGCTTGGTATGGCAGTTTCCTGTCAATTATGGGTTTTACCAAGAGTAAAGCTGATCCTAACCTTTATCTCAAGGTTGTAGAAGATGAACCTGTCATCCTGTTATTATATGTGGATGACTTATTATTGACAGGGAAGGAGAAACAGATCATGGAAAGCAAGAAGAAACTAGCAAAATAATTTGAGATGAAAGACCTTGGGTTAATGCACTATTTCCTAGGTCTGGAAATATGACAAAGTTCAGAAGAAATGTTTCTCAACTAGGGAAAGTATGCGGTAGAGATATTGAAGAGATTAAATATGTTGGAATGCAAATCCATGGACACACCCATGGATTCCAACCTGAAGCTGTTAGATGATGACTCATCAGAGTTAGTAGATGTGACTCATTACAGACAAATCATTGGGTCATTGATGTACTTAACAAATACCAGACTAGACATTTGTTTTGCTGTGAACAACTTAAGTCAATATCTTGTTCAACCAAGATGGGTTCACCTAGTAGCTGCAAAACATGTGATGAGATATCTAAAAGGGAATATAGACCTTGGTCTATACTATGATGGTAGCCATGACTACAGATTGTATGGCTATACATATGCAAATTGGATTGGAAGTATCTTAGACAGGAAAAGCACATCAGGTAGATGCTTTTGTTTGGGGTTTGCTATGAGTTCCTGGTTTAGCAGGAAACAGTCCAGTGTTTCTCTTAGAACAACAAAAGCAGAATACATAGCAGATTGCTCTGCTAAGTTGTGAAGCCATATGGCTTCAGAAGCTGATATCAAGTCTCCTTGACCTAAAGATGGAAACTACATTGATTCTATGTGATAACGAGAGTTGTGATAACAGAGAAACCTGTGTTCCATCGTAACACATAGAAATCTGATATTTCTACAGACAAGATAAAGATGCAAATGATGATGTTTTAGTATTCCCATACTGAAGATATAGATGATTCTTTTAGTATTCACATACTGGAGATATAGATGGTGATAGTTCATTATTCACATATTGAAGATGTAGATGATGATGGTTTAGATGGTGATGTGCTGATGAAGCCTCTGTCTCGAGTAAAGTTCGAACACTTTTGAGACAAGCTTGGTGTGGTTTGGAAAGACCTTCCTTGAAAGGGGGAGTAGTGATGTTGCAATGGGATTGTATCATCCTGGGATATATGTCCAGAAGTGATCTGGAGACCTCGGTCTTCGAGAATGAAGAGGGATTGTATCATCCTGGGACATATGTCCAGAAGTGATACGGTGACCTCGGTCATCGAGAATGTAGCGGGATTATATCATCCTTGAACTTCGGTTCAGAACGGATTCGGTTGTCAAAACCCCATAATTTCCGAAAAAATTAAAATTTTGAAAACTGATTGTTTTAATTAGTTATATGTTAATGATTTTGTAAACTGAAATACCTGCTTAATTATATTTATCTTATAGAATAATTCTCTTTCAGTTTAATAACTTGTTTTTCTTTGTGACCACAAGGTGGAACTGTCTTGGTGATCTGGGGCTTACTTAGCTTTGAGCTAATGCAGAAAGTTTACCTGCTCTTACATACTTACAGGTAAGAAGTTCGGGTGTTGCTTGTCAATAATTCTACAGCATTCAGATATATGTTCGTCGCAAAAATACTAGCTCAGTAAAAGAATATAAATGCTATTCAATTTCAAGTGCTTTATGAGGTAAAACCATTAAATCGTCATTCCTTTTAAGATGCTATGGAAATGAGATTTAATTCTATCAGTCTTGGTGACAACTGATTTCTTTCCAGTAGATGTAATTTATAGTTCTTATTGTGTACTAAACTCTTCGATGTCTATCAGAGTCATCATGTGTAAAAATAAATGTCTTAAATCTTTCTTTGCAAACAGATTAAGAATGACAGAGTTATTACGTTAAGGATCTACTGACAAAGTGAACATAATCTCTTTACCTCCTGATAAATTGTTGGTTACTCTTTGCAATGTAAAAGTAATGTGCAACAGTTATAAAGTTTCTATACTATTAATCCATCTTCCCAGCCTGATGTTCTAAGGAAATTATATCCTCATAAACTACTGTCAATTTGACTATAATAGTGATGATGGATTAAGTTCCTCTACCCATAATTTACTTGGAATATGTTATCCAGTTTAGGCTATTACTTTTATAAAAATTTCCAATGTCAAGCTCTTTAAGCAATTCAAGACTTATCATGCTTAATAGTAAATCTTACTAGTTTACTAATTAAATATGTAAAGGTAAAAGATTAACACTAGCATGTAGGGTATATACCATAAATTAACTTTAAGAAATTCTTTTATAAACATCAACTATCATAACTTTAGATAGAGTTATAGTTGGTTTAAAGACTAAATATCATGTTTGTTATAAACAAAGGGGGTCATAGGTTAGACCTCACCCATGAAGTGTTTATGGTTGATATTTAATTTATAGTTCTATACTCTTTTTACTAAATGCCTCCTTTATCACCTTTACATGCATAACATGCTAGGTTAAGCATTGATTTTATCCTTGCTAGGTTCAAATGTTTGGTTGAGTAATTGCTAGTTTGTAAGCAAGTACTCATCAAATGAACGTTATGAAATCGTTTTAAACATATTACAAGACTTAACAAAAACTAAGGTTATAATTGTTTGAAAGTAAAACGAGTCACAAAGTATAAAAAGGGTCGTATTAACCTACATGCCCTTGAGAGTATTATGGCAAAGTTTATGGTAATGATTCTTATGTTTCCCATATTACGTGCATGATAGGTTGACAATGGAAAAATGGACTAAGGTGGAACTTCCGATTTACCAAATGATTGGAAAATCATTCTCTTGGTAGAATGTTTGCCGGGACTATATGCTTTTACCCACAGTATGTAAATTATTTACTTGGTTAACGTGACATCATCGTGTCCATGTGTTTCATAGTTAAATGGACAGCATTGAACCCTAGCTCATCATTCTCTTCGTCGCCTTTGGGTCTCCAGCCGCTCTGCTCCTATGTTTCTTACCTGCACTGTCGCTCTGCAACATGTCTCTGACAGTCTCTCAGCTTGGCTTCTTTGTTTCCTGTACGCTGTGAGCTTGCCCTGCATGTTCAATAGAGAAAGGTTGTATGTTTTCTGCTTGCTGTTGGAATCGAGTTGTTGGTTTTCCTTCAGCATTTGATCTTCGCTGCTTACTCCTTTCAGAAATCTCCAGCCTGCAAGTGTTCTAATCTCCCCACGGCTCAGTAGTGAGCATCGTGGCTTCCTCTCTCATGTTGTGCTTTGGACTTAGGGTTTTCTCCGCAGAGTGGTTATAGGGTTAGAAAGGTTGTGGCCTCAGTGTTTAAACCTGCTTGCTTGTTGCTCCACCTTCTTGGCCTTTGCTGGTCACTGCTGCATGGTTTAATTCCATTCCTCCTGTGGCAGATGAAGGTTTGTCTCCTCCTCACGTTGGTAGCTGCGTTGCTGGTCATAGGTGGTTATGTTTCCATTAAGAATTAAGGTAAAAATCAAATACATTAACTTCGTTTCTTGTTTTAATGTGTTCTAGCTTATACATAGTAAAATATTAACAATTTTATTGTTTGTTGTCACACAGGTGTCGACCTGTCCTCCGACGCGGTTGGTGCAGGGATGGAACAAGCGTGGCTCACGGGTAAGCCTTGGACTCTCCATGGCAGTATTTCCTTGTTCGTTCCCTTGTGGAATATTTATGAGTTGGTCGCAGTGGCCTGCTAAACCCTCATGGTTTTTGTTCACCTGGGTTAATCAGTTTACTATTTTTAGTTGATGTTACAACCCTTGCTTATTGCAGGGTTTTCGGCTTAGGATGTGACTGAAATTTTGGTTTTGTTCAGTTACTGTGTAAAATATGTATAAATGAAAAGGAAGGGATGTTAAAGCCATACGCTGTTAGTTTTGTTGGAAGCCGAGGGATTTGGAAGAGCTTCAAACTATTTAGTTTATATCTCTGTTGTATATTTGGAAACTAGTAGGGTTTTACCCTAAGTTGAAGATATAAAAAAGTATTTACAGTTTCTAAAAAAAATTATCTTTTATTTACAATGCACTTCAGTAAATTGTTGGGTTATTATTTATGTTGTAAAATGGTTGTTTGAGCTCGGTGAATCGAGCATGTTAATACTCTGTTGGTTTATTTCCTGCGCATTATTGCAAATGAGTTTTACCCTATAATATTATTTAATTATTACCTGCTAGGGTACTTGAACATTGTTTTTCTATTATCTTTCTTTAATTTACTCTATTATAACCAAGTTTTAAATATTGTTTATACTTGTTAATCTATAAGTAATTTAATGTTACTTACTGTCGTATTTATGTAACTGTTAGTTACATCTTTTAAGGTAAATAATTTGTATTTAATTAATATTTATTATATTGAAATATGAGTGTTGTTTTACCTATAACAAATATTGTTTCTATAATTATATACCTTATCTATGTACTTAGTTGATTTATAGATATGAGATGAGAAAGTGTTTGTTGTTTTATTCTTATGCTATCTGTACTAAATATTTTAAAAGAGGTTCCTTCAGTGTTCTGTATTATCCGGTTTATGTTATGATATTAGCATTTATAAAATAAAACAAATAATAAACTATCTATGATCTATCTCGTAGATATATTGTAATATTTGTTTAAATTTTATGATAGATAGATTAAATAGTTGTAGATCTTGTTCAAGCTCAGCTAGATAAAAATAAATGAATTAGTTGCATTACCAATCATAAATAAAATCTAAAAACAACTTAGTTTGATTGTAGAATTAAATCAATGTTTATCTATTCTTACTTTCAGTTTTGTTGCTATACATACAGTAGTTAAATTATCCTAAACTGGAAGAAATAAACTGTAAAGTTAAAAAGCATGTTTATTTAGTCTAATCCTATTCTAATGTAACTATTATATTCTTTTCTTGGGTTTAAAAATAAATAATAAGATTACTGAAAGTAAATACTGTATAAGAACAATTTTATCTACTAACACATACTACTGTCAGTAAAATGATATTTCTTCTGATAATGGATAAAAGAAACATTCTATTATTCAAACTAACATCTTAATCTACATTTACATCATACTATCTTCATTTATATACACCACCTGTGCTAGAGTACGATCTAGATTACTCCATATGGGGAAAAACACAGGTAGGATTTGTTTCTCATCAAGAATAATTCCATTACTAAACAAACTAAGAATAACTTCATTACTAAACAATCTAAGTCTTTACATCATAAACTGCAATGCATCATTCAATCACACACAGATAATAACACAGAAATTAATAAATAATAGAACCTGTTCTTTGAGCTTAGAAGACAACAACAATGGGAGGCCTTTCCTCCCTACCAACTCCTGGAGAACGCTCAAACAACGAATCATCAGGACCCCCGAGTTTGCTCTGGTCTCCCTGGCTGGAACTAGGTGCAGCAAATAATAAAGTACTAGTCCTGAGACTCAATACCAGTCCTGAACTTGTCAGTGAAATCTCTCAGCTAGCAAGCTGTATCAGACCAAGTTACTGCAGTTTTTCTCTCAAACACCTTCCTTACAGTTTTCCCTTTTCCCCAATGAATTCCTTGAAATGCATTCCTCCTGAATGATTCTTCTCCTGGAAAATATTTGAGCAACCTCAACTCTATTCATTGGGTACTTTTAAAATATTGCCTAGGTTTTTTGGGTTAGTTGTCATTAATTGAGCCACCTGTTCTGATCCCACTTTCTTGGGGGATCATGACCCCAAATGTAGGGAAGTTGCCACCTGCAACATAGGAAGTGTTTGAGGTTGCTGCCACTTGTCTTTTTCTCTCCACCTAGTTCCTTCCACTAGTTTGACCAGTAACACTCTTTTTAACAGCTCTCCCAAGTTGTTGTCTCCACTTTTTATTTATTAAAAATAAAATATTTAGAATTACATTCCACATCTTTTGACTCTGCTGAGTCATCAGTTCCTACTTAGCATTAAATTTAACATAATGTATTAGGAATCAAATTAAAAAAAATAACATTATTTTACAAAATTGGGGTATGTGACATACACACCCCCTTAAGATGCAACATCGTCCTCGATGTTACTTATTCTTCATCTTCCGAAATCCCCTGGAACAGATTTGGGTATGCTTCCCGCATCTTATTTTTCAGTTCCCAGGTGGCGTCTTCAGGACTACGGTGCTTCCATTGCACCTTCACCTATCCAATGGTGTGGTTCTGCAGTGTAATTTCCCTCCTCCCGAGGATACAGTCCGGTTCCACCAGAATTTCTCCTTCTGGTTCCACCTGTACAACATTCCAATCAACCACATGAGTAGCATCATGAACATATTTCTTTAAAACAGAGATATGAAAAACATTATATACTTTCAAGTTAGGTGGTAATGCTAGTTGGTAAGCAACTTGACCAATCCTAGATAAAATTTCAAATGAACCATAGTAACGTGGTGCTAACTTTGCACAACTCCCCAATCTTAGAGATCTTTTCTTTGGCCTTACCTTGATGAACACATGTTCACCTACCTGGAACTCCTTGGGAGTTCTTTTCAAGTCTGCTTGACTTTTCTGCCGATCCTGAGCCACCTTCAGATTTCCTTGCACTTGCTTCACAATTTCCTCCATTTCTTTCAACAATTCTGGTCCTAACACTAATCTATCTACTGGATTATTCCAAGAGATAGGAGTGTTGCATTTGCATCCATATAAAATTTCAAATGGACTAAATTTAGCTGATGACTGATAGTTATTATTATATGCAAACTCTGCTAGATGTAAATAGTCTTCCCATTTACCTGGATGATCTTTCACATACATCCTCAATAAATCCTCCAGCACCTGATTCACTCTTTTAGTTTGTCCATCAGTTTGAGGATGGAAGGAGGTACTAAAATTCAATGTTTTATTTAATCCCTTAAATAAGGAATTCCAAAAATTTCCTGTAAATTTAGGATCTCTGTCTGAGATTATCACTTTCGGTACTCCATGTAACCGAAAAATGTGCCTTAAGAAGATATCAGCTATATTGGCAGCCTTGTAAGTAGTTTTAACAGGAATGAAATGTGCTGCTTTGCTTAATTTATCTACCACTACCATAATAGAGTCATTTTGATTCTGATTTCTAGGCAGTCCGGTAATAAAATCTAAGCTAATCACTTCCCATTTCCAGCTAGGAATAGGTAAAGGTTGTAGCAAACCAGCTGGATGTTGATGTTCAGTTTTCACCTGTTGACAATCTAAACACCTAGCAATGTATTCAGCTACTTCAACTTTCATATTTGGCCAAAAATATTCTTTCCTTAGCATGGTTACAGTCTTTTGATAACCTGGGTGTCCTGAATATGGTGTTTTATGGACTTCATCCAGAATTAACAAATTAACCTTAGGCACATTAGGTACATACAGTTTATCTTTAAATAATAAAAATTCATCTTCATTTAAACTATAAACTTTTATTAAACTTTCTATAGGTTTTTCTTTAGCTGTAATTTGCAATTTCTGATAAATTTCATCTTGTTTTACCCCTTCTTTAGGCTGTTCATTTAAATCAGAAGCATAAGTGCTGATTGCTACTGTAAAGTTTAGCTTTACGTTTCTGCTTAATGCATCAGCCACTTTATTTTCCTTACCCTTTATATGATGGATTTCGAAATCATATTCACTCAAGAAGGCTAACCACCTTGCTTGTCTAGTGTTTAAATTAGGCTGATCTAGAAGATATTTCAATCCTTTATTATCAGTCATTAGAATAAATTTTCTTCCTATTAAATGATGTCGCCACATTTTTAAGGCGTGTATAACAACTGCTAGCTCTAGATCATAAGTCACGTAATTATTTTCGTGAATTTTTAATTTTCTAAACTCATAGGAAATGACATGCCCTTCTTGAGTTAGAACACCGCCTAAGCCATCATTACAGGCATCAGTGCATACTACGAATTCCTTATTAGGATCTTCTATTCTTAGAATATGTGCACTAGTCAATAAGGTTTTTAATTTCTTAAAGATTTCTTCACACTTCAAGTTCCAGTCAAATTTCTTTCATTTCTTTTGTAAGGAAGTTATCGGATTTGCTATCCTTGAAAAGTCTTCAATGAATCTCCAGTAATATCCGGTAATTTCCATGAACGACCTAACATCTATTACATCTTTAGGAACTGGCCAATCTTCGATTGCCTGAATCTTTTCTGGATCTACTGAAATTCCTTCCTTATTCACTACGTGACCTAAGTACTGAATTTCATCCTTAAAGAAGTCACACTTGCTAAACTTTGCGAATAGTTGATGTTCTTGCAACTCTTGTAAAACTATGTTTAGGTGTTCTTTATGTTCTTCTTTCATTTTAGAGTAAATTAGGATGTCGTCGATAAACACGACCACAAACTTATCTAAATACTTATGCATTATATTGTTCATTAAGCACATAAAGACAGCTGGGGCATTGGTAAGCCCAAATGGCATTACGACAAACTCGTAGTGTCCATATCTTGTTCTAAACGTTGTCTTGAAGATATCTTCATCCTTAATTCTTACTTGATGATATCCTGACCTCAAGTCTATCTTTAAAAACACCATGGCTCCACGTAGTTGATCGAACATATCATTTATGTGGGGCAACGGATATCTATTTTTAATAGTCATCTTGTTTAGCTGATGGTAGTCTATGCATAATCGTATGGTTCCGTCTTTCTTTTTAACAAAGATGACCGGTGCCCCCCAAGGAGACACACTCGGTCAAATGTACTTCTTATCTATTAACTCTTTTAGTTGTGAATTTAGCTCATTAAGTTCTAAAATGTTCATTTGATAAGGAGCTTTTGAGCTAGGCACCGCACTCGGTACCAGCTCAATGGTGAAATCCACTTCCTTCTTTGGAGATAATCCTGGAATTTATTCTGGGAATACGTTAGTATACTCTTTTAAAATAGGAATATTTTCTATCTTTAACTTATTTGTTTCAGTTTTACCTTCCTCATCTATAATAGTTACTGCATAGGCTTTACATCCTTTTCTAACAGCTCTTTTAAGTTGTAAAGCAGAAATCTGCCTTATTATAGTTTTTCTAGGAATACCCTTAACCTTTACTGGTTGTTCATTACTATTTAAGCACGTGAAAGTTTTATCGTAACAATTTAAAACTACCTTGTGATGTTCTAACCAATCCATGCCAATCAGTAAATCATATGAGCCAAGTGGAAAAACATTAAGCTTAACTATAGTTTTAAATTCATCCATAAGTAAAGCACATTCTTTCACAAAACAGGTTACTTTTCTTTTTTCCCCAGTGGCTAATTGAAATAACCAAGAATTCTCAAACTTATCGACAAACAACTTACATTTTTCCACTATCTGAGGTGCAATGTAACTGAGACTAGCTCCTGGATCAATTAAAATGGTTACAGGGGTCTGATTAATCATACCTTCTACTTCCACCATGGAAGTCTGATAATCAGCTTGGCGATTCTCTAAAGTTGCATTAATTCTGGGCATGCTCCTCGCTAGTTCCCCAACGGTCATCTCCTCTTGTACAGTATGAATATTGCTGACTGTCTTTTTTCGGTTTGGGCAAACCGAGGCATAGTGCGGGCCATTACATTCCTAGCACTTAACAAGCTCTTTACGTTCGAAGCTCTTAGTAAAATTTCCATGGTTATTTGCATCTTCCTTGCCCTTGAAATTATTCGAATTGTTGGAAGTACCATTCCTATTTCCCTGGAAATTTTTGTTGTTAGAATAATTTTTGGTCTTATTATTCTTGAAATTCCTATGAGGTACAAACTCCTTCTTCTTAAAATCAGGCTGATTGTTATTTTTCTTAGCCTTCCAGTTGGCCAAGCCTTCTTTCTTCTGGTTTTGCTCAAAACAAAAATTAGCCTTCCTCATGGCTTCCTCCAAAGTCTTCAGGTTATCATATTCAATTCTGTCTTTGATATGATATGGTAGACAGCTAAGAAATCGATGTACTTTAGGTTTCTCGTCTATTAGGTAGGGTACATACCTAAGCAAACTTAAGAATTTGTTGTTCAAATCCTTCATAGTCATCGAACCTAACTTCAATTCATAAAATTCTTTAGCTCTTTCCTTGTAATATTGCTAAGACAATTTTTTTTTTTGAAATACCTTTTAAAGGTACTCCAATTAACTTCTTTTTCTCTGATACCCTTGACTCTCTTCAGGTCTTTCCACCATATGTCAGCTTTTCCGGAAAGGTTATATATCGCCATCCTTGCCTTTAAATGATTAGAGTAATTATATATATGAAAATTTTTCTTCATCCCGGACAACTAGGACTCTGCTTCCTCCCCTTTCTCAGTCTCCCCATTAAAAGTTGGGGGCTTTATCTTTTTAAACTCCCCTGAAATTTCCTCGTATGGTTTGTATTTCTTCTTTTTTTCATACAAATCATCTTCACTACTGTCACTTGTAGTATGGTAACTTTGTCGTTCACCAAACTGTTCAGATGATGAACTGCTTTCAGTTTTTGCCAGCTTCATCTTTTTGGATTTTCTTTGATGACTGACATCTTCAAATTTTGATCTTCTGCTCCTTCCTTCAGTTTGGAACTTTTCTATTAAAATTTGGTTCAATTCTTCCCGAGCCTTCAAAATCCTCTCATTCTCCCTCTTGACTGATTCCATTTCAGTTTTCAAATCTTTTACAGTCTACAACAGTTCTGAGGAGTTGGAAGTCACCTCTTCTAACATAGGTTCTCTAGGCAAATTCCTTGTTTCTGTGTCTGGAGACTCCTCTTGTGCATACTCTCCTACCTTTTCCATACCTGCCTGTTAAACTTTAGAAAAAGGAAATTTTCTATTCTTAACATAAAATAAAATATATGTTAGCATCTTATTTTTAATTCACTTTTCTATGAAAGCTAGTTGGGTTGCATCAAGGCCTAGTGTTTGAACCTTGTGCTCTGATACCACATGTCCAAACTCCATAATTTCCGAAAAATTTAAAATTTTGAAAATATAGATAATTTTCATTAATGCAGTCAACTAATTGTTTTAATTAGTTATATGTTAATGATTTTGTAAACTAAAATACCTGCTTAATTATGTTTATCTTATAGAATAATTCTTTTTCGGTTTAATAACTTGTTTTCTTTGCGACCACAAGGTGGAACTGTCTTGGTGATCTGGGGCTTACTTAGCTTTTAGCTAACGCAGAAAGTTTACCTGCTCTTACAGACTTACAGGTAAAAAGTTCAGGTGCTGCTTGTCAATAATTCTACAGCATTCAGATATATGTTTGTCGCAAAAATACTAGCTCAGTAAAAGAATATAAATGCTATTCAATTTCAAGTGCTTTATGAGGTAAAACCATTAAATCGTCATTCCTTCTAAGACGCTATGGAAATGAGATTTAGTTCTATCAGTCTTGGCGACAGCTGCTTTATTTCTAGTAGATATAATTTATAGTTCTTATTGCATACTAAACTCTTCGATGTCTATCAGAGTTGTCATGTGTAAAAATAAATGTCTTAAATCTTTCTTTGCAAACAGATTAAGAATGGCAGAGTTATTACGTTAAGGATCTACTGACAAAGTGAACATAATCTCTTTACCTCTTGATAAATTGTTGGTTACTCTTTGCAATGTAAAAGTAATGTGAAACAGTTATAAAGTTTCTATACTATTAATCCATCTTCCCAGCCTGATGTTCTAAGGAAATTATATCCTCATAAACTACTGTCAATTTGGCTATAATAGTGATGATGGATTAAGTTCCTCTACCCATAATTTACTTGGAATATGTTATCCAATTTAGGCTATTACTTTTATAAAAATTTCCAATGTCATGCTCTTTAAGCAATTCAAGACTTATCGTGCTTAATAGTAAATCTTACTAGTTTACTAATTAAATATGTAAAGGTAAAAGATTAACACTAGCATGTAGGGTATATACCATAAATTAACTTTAAGAAATTCTTTTATAAACATCAACTATCATAACTTTAGATAGAGTTATAGTTGGTTTAAAGACTAAATATCATGTTTGTTATAAACAAAGGGGATCATAGGTTAGACCTCACCCATGAAGTGTTTATGGTTGATCTTTAATTTATAGTTCTATACTATTTTTACTAAATGCCTCCTTTATCACCTTTACATGCATAACATGCTAGGTTAAGCATTGATTTTATCCTTGCTAGGTTCAAATGTTTGGTTGAGTAATTGCTAGTTTGTAAGCAAGTACTCATCAAATGAACGTTATGAAATCCTTTTAAACATATTACAAGACTTAACAAAAACTAAGGTTATACTTTTTTGAAAGTAAAACGAGTCACAAAGTATAAAAAGGGTCGTATTAACCTACACGCCCTTGAGAGTATTATGGAAAAGTTTATGGTAATGATTCTTATGTTTCCCATATTACGTGCATGATAGGTTGACAATGGAAACATGGACTAAGGTGGAACTTCCGATTTACCAAATGATTGGAAAATCATTCTCTTGGTAGAATGTTCGCCAGGACTATATGCTTTTTCCCACAGTATGTAAATTATTTACTTGGTTAACATGGCATCATCGTGTCCATGTGTTTCATAGTTAAATGGACAGCATTGAACCCTACCTCGTCATTCTATCCATCGCCTTCGGGCCTCCGGCCGCTCTGCTCCTATGTTTCTTACCTACACTTTCGCTTTGCAACATGTCATTGATAGTCTCTCAGCTTGTCTTCTTTGTTTCCTGTACGCTGTGAGCTTACCCTGCACGTTCAATAGAGAAAGGTTGTATGCTTTCTGCTTGCTGTTGGAATTAGGTTGTTGGTTTTCCTTCAGCATTTGATCTTCGCTGCTTAGTCCTTTCAGAAATATCCAGCCTACAAGTGTTCTAATCTCCCCACGGCTCAGTAGTGAGCGTCGTGGCTTCCTCTCTCGTGTTGTGCTTTGGACTTAGGGTTTTCGCCGCAGAGTGGTTATAGGGTTAGAAAGGTTGCGGCCTTAGTGTTTAAACCTGCTTGCTTGTTGCTCCACCGTCTTGGCCTTTGCTGGTCATTGCTGCGAGGTTTAATTCCATTCCTCCTGTGGCAGATGAGGGTATGTCTCCTCCTCGCATTGGTAGCTATGTTGCTGGTCATAGGTGGTTATGTTTCCATTAAGAATTAAGGTAAAAAGCACATACATTAACTTTGTTTCTTGTTTTAATGTGTTCTAGCTTATACACAGTAAAATATTAACAATTTTTTTGTTTGTTGTCACACAGGTGTCGACCTGTCCTCCGATGTGATTGGTGCAGGGATGGAACAAGCGTGGCTCACAAGTAAGCCTTGGAATCTCCATGGCAGTATTTCCTTGTTTGTTCCCTTGTAGAATATTTATGAGTTGGTCGCAGTGGCCTGCTAAACCCTCGTGGTTTTTGTTCACCTGGGTTACTCGGTTTACTGTTTTTAGTTGATGTTACAACCCTTGCTTATTGCAGGGTTTCTGGCTTAGGCCGTGACTGAAATTTTGGTTTTGTTCAGTTACTGTGTAAAATATGTATAAATGAAAAGGAAGGGCTGTTAAATCCATACGCTATTAGTTTTGTTGGAAGCCGAGGGCTTTGGAAGAGCTTCAAACTCTTTATTTTATATCTTTGTTGTATATTTAGAAACTAGTAGGGTTTTACCCTAACTTGAAGATATAAAAAGTATTTACATTTTCTAAAAACAATTATCTTTTATTTACAATGCACTTCAATAAATTGTTGGGTTATTATTTATGTTGTAAAATGGTTGTTTGAGCTCAGTGAATCAAGCATGTTAATGCTCTGTTGGTTTATTTCCTGCGTGTTATTGCGAATGAGTTTTACCTTGTAATATTATTTAATTATTACCTGCTAGGGTACCTGAACATTGTTTTTCTATTATCTTTCTTTAATTTACTCTATTATAACCAAGTTTTAAATATTGTTTATACTTGTTAATCTATAAGTAATTTAATGTTACTTACTGTCGTATTTATGTAACTGTTAGTTACATCTTTTAAGGTAAATAATTTTTATTTAATTAATATTTATTATATTGAAATATGAGTGTTGTTTTACCTATAACAAATATTGTTTCTATAATTATATACCTTATCTATGTACTTAGTTGATTTATAGATATGAGATGAGTAAGTGTTTGTTGTTTTATTCTTATGCTATCTGTACTAAATATTTTAAAAGAGGTTCCTTCAGTGTTCTGTATTATCCGGTTTATGTTATGATATTAGTATTAATAAAATAAAACAAATAATAAACTATCTATGATCTATCTCGTAGATATATTGTAATATTTGTTTAAATTTTATGATAGATAGATTAAATAGCTGTAGATCTTGTTGAAGCTCAGCTTGATAAAAATAAATGAATTAGTTGCATTACCAATCATAAATACAATCTAAAAATAGCTTAGTTTGACTGTAGAATTAAATCAATGTTTATCTATTCTTACTTTCAGTTTTGTTGCTATACATACAGTAGTTAAATTATCCTAAACTGGAAGAAATAAACTGTAAAGTTAAAAAGCATGTGTATTTAGTCTAATCCTATTCTAATGTAACTATTATATTCTTTTCTTGGGTTTAAAAATAAATAATAAGATTACTGAAAGTAAATACTGTATAAGAATAGTTTTATCTACTAACACATACTACTGTTAGTAAAATGATATTTCTTCTGATAATGGATAAAAGAAACATTCTATTATTCAAACTAACATCTTAATCTACATTTACATCAGACTATCTTCATTTATATACACCACCTGTGCTAGAGTATGATCTGGATTACTCTAGATGGGGAAAAACACAGGTAGGATTTGTTTCTCATCAAGAATAATTCCATTATTAAACAAACTAAGAATAACTTCATTACTAAACAATCTAAGTCTTTACATCATAAACTGCAATGCATCATTCAATCACACACAGATAATAACACATAAATTAATAAATAACAGAACCTGTTCCTTGAGCTTAGAGGACAACAGCAATGGGAGGCCATTCCTCCCTACCAACTCCTGGAGAGCGCTCAAACAGCGACTCCTCGGGACCCCCGAGCTTGCTCTGGTCTCCCTGGCTGGAACTAGGTGCAGCAAATAATAAAGTACTAGTCCTGAGACTCAATACCAGTTCTGAACTTGTCAGTTAAATCTCTCAGCTAGCAAGCTGTATCAGACCAAGTTACTGCAGTTTTTCTCTCAAACACCTTCCTTACAGTTTTTCCTTTCCCCCAATGAATTCCTTGAAATGCATTCCTCCTGAATGATTCTTCTCCTGGAAAATATCTGAGCAACCTTAGCTCTATTCATTAGGTACTTTTAAAATATTGCCTAGGTATTTTTGGGTTAGTTGTCATTAATTGAGTCACCTGCTCTGATCCCACTCTCTTGAGGGATCATGACCCCAAATGTAGGGAAGTTGCCACCTGTAACATAGGAAGTGTTTGAGGATGCTGCCACTTGTCTTTTTCTCTCCACCTAGTTCCTTCCACCAGTTTGACCTGTAACACTCTTATTAACAACTCTCCCAAGCTGTCGTCTCCACTTTTTATTTATTAAAAATAAAATATTCAGAATTACATTCCACATCTTTTGACTCTGCTGAGTCATCAGTTCCTACTTAGCATTAAATTTAACATAATGTCTTAGGAATCAAATTAAAACAAATAACATTATTTTACAAAATTGGGGTATGTGACACCGGTGAACTTCGGTCATCGAGAAGGTGGCGGGATTGTATCATCCTTGGACTTCAGTTCAGAACGTATCCAGTGAACTTTGGTCATCGATAAGGTAGTAGGATTGTATCATCCTTGAACCTCAGTTCAGAATAGATCCAGTGACTTTGGTACTCGAGAATGTGTGTTGATCCCGTAATTCCAATAGGAAGGATTGTTTGAGTTCCACAGATGTGTTGATCCCGTAATTCTGAAAGGAAGGATCGTTGGTAACTCCATAAAGACTTGATCCCATAATTCCAATAGGAAGGATTTTCTGAGTTGCACAACTGTGTCGATCCCGTAATTCCGAAAGGAAGGATTGTTAGTAACTCCGTAAAGACCTAAGTCCCGTAATTCTGAAAGGAAGGATCATTGAATTGATCCCGTAATTCCAATAGGAAGGATTGTCTGAGTTCCACAGATGTGTTGATCCCATAATTCCGAAAGGAAGGATCGTTAGTAACTTCGTAAAGACCTAAATCCCGTAATTCTGAAAGGAAGGATCATTGGTAGCTCCGTAAAGACTTGATCCTGTAATTCCAACAGGAAGGATTATCTAAGTTCCACAGATGTGTTGATCTCGTAATTCTAATAGGAAGGATTGTATGAGTTCCACAAATGTGTTGATCCCGTAATTCTAAAAGGAAGGATCGTTAGCAACTCCATAAAGACCTAAATCCTATAGTTTCGAAAGGAAGGATCGTTAGTAGCTCCGTAAAGACTTTATCCCGTAATTCTGAAAGGAAGGATCGTCTGAGCTCCACAAATGTGTTGATCCCGTAATTCTGAAAGGAAGGATCGTTAGTAACTCCATAAAGACCTAAATCCCGTAATTCTGACAGGAAGGACCGTCTGAGTACCACAGACATGTTGATCCCGTAATTCCGAAAGGAAGGATCATGTTGATGTTTTGATGATGATGATGTTGATGTTTTGATGATAATGATTTTATGATGATGATGATGTACTGATCAAAAGATCAGAGTGTGATGATGATGATATTTTGATGTTTTGATGATGTTGAATGTTTTCATGATGTTGATGTTTTCATGATGATGATGATGTACTGATCAAAATATCAGAGTATGATGATGATGTACTGATCAAACGATCAAGAGTATGATGATGTTGATATACGGATCGAAAGATCAGAGTGTGACGATGATGATGATCAGTATGTGATGATGACGACATACTGATCAAAAGATCAGAATACGATGATGATGATTCCGTTCGAGAGTTGAAGTATGATGATGGTGTTGATCACGATGCTACTAATCAGAATGTGATGATGTTGCTGATCGAAAGGTCAAAATGCTGAAGATGTCTTTGCTGATCGAAAGATCAAAGTGCTGAAGATATTGCTGATCAAAATGCTGAAGATGTCTTTGCTGATCGAAAGATCAAAGTGCTGAAGATATTGCTGATCAAAATGCTGAAGATATTGGTGATGATCGAAAGGTAAAAGTGCTGAAGATGTTGCTGCTGATCGAAAGGTCAAAGTGTTGAAGATGTTGCTGAAAATGTTGCTGATCAAAAGGTGAAAGTGCCAAAGATGTTGCTGATCAAAAGGTCAAAGTGCTGAAGATGTTGCTGCTGATCGAAAGGTCTAAGTGCTGAAGATGTTGCTGATTGAAAGATCAAAGTGTTGAAGATGTTGCTGATCAAAAGGTCAAAAGATGTTGATGTTGATTAAAGAGTTGCTGTCGTCAAATATTGAAGACAAAGACTATATGATGTTGAAAAGATTCCAATGATTTATAGATGTGTTACCCTGATGATGTTGATGATGTCCTCTCCCACTATTGTTGTTGTTGATGTTGTTGTAGAATACCCTTCTCGTTAAGGGGGAGTGTTGAAATATTGTAGCTTCGAAGAATATTCTATATGTATCTTTTGTGGTCCCTGATGGTCCTACTGGGAGAACCACTTGTATTATCTTGTACCCCGATGCTTCTAATTGAAAGAACTAATAAGAGTCATGAGGTTGTCCCCTCTATTTATAAAGGTGGGTCATTAGCACCCCAGTGTGGTTACTTGAGCCTACATGTGTAACTCGAGCCTACATGATTAACTCGAGCCTACATGTCGGATGAGTTAATTCAAGTGAACGGATGAATATAAATAGAGGTGTGGTGCTCCTCATTTGAGACACACACACTCTCACTTGTGTAGCGCATTAGTGGAGAAGAGAATTAGCTGGAGAAGGAGGAGGATCAGGCTTTGATCTCCTTGTTGGTTTTAGCTTTTATCTTTTGCGGCATCTATATTGAGGAAGCTTTTGTTGGGTCTTTCCCTTTAGGGTTTTCCTAGGATAAATCTTTGTGTTCTCCTTTTGTATGGTTGTGCTTGTCTATCTTTCAGTGATCCTGTTTATATGATTTTGTTATGAAATTGAAATGAAATGCTAATGATCTAGCTTAGCATATGAAAATTTAACACATGGATCTGTCAAGGGACCTTCCAGAGGCTGTGAGCATGAATTGGGACGACGAGGAATGGATCCAGTAGATTGACTATGAACAACTTCCTTTTCGATGTAGGATCTGCCATGAGTATGGTCACTTTGGGAGGAACTGTCGTAAGGGGTCCCAGGAGAAGGTAGATTCAGATCGGGAAGGAGAGAAACAAGCCAATGAGGGTTTCACACAAGTGAAAAGTAGAAGATGAGGCAAAGGAAGTGGCGGACAAAAAGGATGAAAAGAAACAGTGGAAAATTATATAACGAGTGCTGATCCATCCCATATCATGGAAGAAGAGGGAGAAGGTGGAACAAAGGGAGATAAAGAAAGGCAGAACGAGACTCAAGAAGCTGAGACAAAGGAAGATGGGGATCAAAACAAAGAAGTTAGCATGCCAGATATCATGGAGGATGAAAAATATAAGGATATGGAGTTAGGAGATCTGGATCTGAATGCATTGGAAAAAGAATGCGAGAAGGCAGGAAAAGGATATGTCTCCCGTGAATAGATCGAAGTCCTGCAGAAATCCATCATTAGTTCAAAAGCGAATCAAGAACTGGGGATTAGTGTGGAGCCTCAGAAAGGGAGCAAGAGAAAATCTCTAGAGGAAGAGTAGAAAAGAGGCCAAAAGATGAATAAGCAACGGATTGCAGAGATTGGGGTTAAGCTAATTGAATCAGGCCAATACCCAACAATCCAGGCATCCTTCTTTGAAGTAAGTAAAGTTATCCAATGAAGATAATCTCTTGCAATATTAGGGGGTTCAATCACCTAAGAAAGATGAAGACCCTTGCTAGGAAAATTAAACATGAAAAACCAGACATGCTTTTTTTACAAGAAACAAAATGCAACTATGATAGTCTATTAAAAGTAGGACATAGAATTTGGAAGGGCAGTGAAGTTATGGCAATAGGTATAGAAGATATGGGAGGGGGGTTTTCCATTATTTGGAAACCTAGGCTGGTGGAGCTTTCGGAATGGAGGGCCAGCCACTTCTCACTAATGGCATGGTTTAATATCTTAGGATCAGATATCATAGGAACGGTGGTCAATACATATGGACCAAGTGCATTTTCCCAGAAGCAAGCCTTTATCCACCACCTGATGTGGTTAAGGAGGGAATATGGATTGTAGGAGAGGACTTCAACCTGATTTCAGCTCTCAGGGAAAAGAAAGGGGGGAGAATAGTATTGGACAAGTACCAAGAGGAATTCATGGAGATTGTAACTCATAGCTCCTTAGTGCACATGGAGACAAGAGACGGTTGGTTCACATGGAATAATAAGAGGGGTGGAGATCACCTTGTTGCATCCTGATTAGATAGGTTTCTGGTGATAGATAATATTGCTAGGGGTTTAGGGGATATTTGGGCAAATGTGATCCCTACTGCTGGCTATGACCACTGGCCAGTATGCCTCAACTGGGAAGTGAGGAACTCATTGCTCTCCAAGCCCTTTCACTTTGAGAAATTTTGGGTGGAACACAAGGAATTTAAAGGACTGGTGGAATAATGGTGGCAGGATTTGGACAACCCTGGGGGGACACGTATGTACAACTTTTAGCAGAAACTCAAGGCTTTAAAAGCTAAGATCTGTACTTGGAACAAGGAGGACTTTGGGAAAATCTTCATGGACAAGAAGAGGCTCATCCAAGACATTGACCTTCTCCAACAAAAAGGGATGGACACTAGATGGGACATGGAGATGAAGGAAAAGGAGAAGGACCTCCTTTCCCAGTTGGAAGCTAGGGAATGACAAGAATAGATATATTGGAAACAGAAGTCCCGGTTCAAATGGCTTTAGGAGGGGGAGAAAAACACAAAATTATTCCATAACTCGGTGGTCAACAATCGGATGGGCACGAAGATCCACATAATCAAAAATCCTGATGGGACCCAGGTGGAAACCAGGGAAGAAGTTAGGGAGGAACTAGTTAATGACTTTAAGGAAATCATGACTGAAGACAATGCGGCTAGGGACTAGGATATTGCATGGATCATGGCTCTTATCCCCGTAACTATTTCCAGGGAAGACAATGAGAACCTTAGTAAGCCTATAACCATGTAGGAGGTGGAGGAAGCAATGAGCCAAATGGCCCAAGGGAATGCCCCTGGTCCTGATGGTTTTACAACCAACTTCTTCCAATTCTTTTGGGAGATGATTAAAGAGGAAGTTTGGGCCATACTGGCGAAATCCAGAAGCAAACGAGGAGTGCTTAAATCCTTCAATGCAAATTTTTTAGCTCTAATTACAAAGGGAGAGGGGGCAGATTCTCCAGTTAAGTTTAGACCCATTTCCCTCTGCAATGTGATTTATAAGATAATAACCAAAGTTATTGTGAATAGATTGAAGCCCCTTCTACTTAGCCTGATAAGACTAGAGCAACCGGGCTTTGTAGATGGTAGACAGATCCTGGATGGCATCATTACAGTCCATGAAACTATATATTCTCTGAAATGCACTAAATGACCTGGAATGCTCATTAAACTAGACATTGCAAAATCCTATGATAAACTCAGTTGGAAATATTTGGAGTAAATTATAAGGGCGCATGGCTTTAGCTCAGAATGGGTAGAATGGGTGATGGTCTTGGTTACTTCACCTTTCTACTCCACTCTGTTGAATGGCTCCCCAACTGGGCTCTTCTCACCCACTAGGGGGATCATATAGGGAGACCCACTCTCCCCTTTCCTCTTCATTTTGGCAGCAGAGGGACTGAGCAAGCTCATCTAGACCTAGGTAGAAAGTGGTAGAATCAGGAGTCTATCATTGCATGAAGACATGGAAAAACAAACTCACCAGCAATTCATGGATGACATAATGCTAATGGGGCACCATTCAGTACAAGAGGCTCCCACCTTCAAATCAAGTCTAATGCTCTTTGCAAGAGAATCACGGCTTGCTATCAATGCAGATAAATCTTAGGTGTTCTTCTTTAATACCCCTACTATCACTCAAAGAAACATAAGCTGGAACTTAGGTTTCAACAAAGGAACTCTCCCATCCAGGTATCTAAGGGTCCCTTTGGGGCAAGGTGCCATCAGAAAAGCCTCATGGCAGGATCTTCTGGATAGGATCAAGGCCAGAATGGAAAATTGGACCCTCAAACCATTAAATCTGCCAAGCAGGCTAGTGTTGGTTAAGATGGTGCTCCAAGCCATGCCTGTGTACCTCTTTTCTGTCCTCTCTGCCCCGAAGTTAATCTTAAAAGAAATAAGAAGCATCCAGAGAAATTTCTTGTGGGCAGGAAAAGAAGCTAAGGCCAAGATCTCCTTGGTAATCTAGGAAAAAGTGTGCAACCCCAAGGACAGAGGGGGATTGGGCCTTCGTGACCCGAAAATTATGGGAGAAATCTAGGGAGCTAAAATTTGGTGGCGGTGGTGTAATTATTTCATAGGAACCATGGGCTAATATTTGGAATACAAAGTATGCTCAGGATTGACCTATATTGTAGCTGATCAGATACAATGCGAACCCTCCAGGGTCTCATATTTGGTAGAAGGCCCTAGCTGGTTGGAAGATAATCCAAGAGCACATCTTTTCGAAAGTTATAGTAGGGAATTATGCCAACTTCTAGGATGATTCATGGAATCAACTTCCCAAGCTATCAAACGATCCTCGATGGCAACACATACGAACTAGAGGAATAGAGGAAGGTAAAATAAAGGTCAACCAATACTATGAGGAAGGCATACAGGAGGACTGATGCACATGGGTGATACTGAATAGAAGAGAAGAATGGATTCCAGAAGAAGACATTAGATCCGGCTTTACAAGTGAGCTCCAAGATCGATTCATTTTGCTAAAAAATGGGGATGACATTCTTTGATGGGGATTCTCAAAAAGGGTCTTTCAGCATAAAAGAAGCCTACAATATCAGAACCAGGAATCGAACGTAGGAGGAAGAAATTTGGGAAAAAATATGGTCGACCAACCCTTGGCCAAAGGTGGCCACATTTTGCTGGTTGGTAGTTAAACGAAGGATATTAATGGGAGAAAGCCTGAGGTGAAGAGGCATTTAAGGCCCTTCTCAATGTGTTCTGTGCGCAAACCAGGAAGAAAGCATGAGCCACCTTCTTGACACTTGCTCCTTTGTTGTGGATATTTGGGATAGGGGAGTGCAAATGTTTTGAAAGAACAATAGATATAGAGGGGACTGAAGTCAAACCTTAAGGGATTGGCAACCTAAAATTTTTAAAAATAACATTCTGCATACCTTATGGCAAGCTTTTCTGGGCAGTGTCATGTGCATCGTCTGGAAGGAGCACAATGGACGAATCTTTCACGACAGACATCAATATTCAGAGGAGGTGTGGAAGACGTTAACAACGAACATGTTGGAAAAAATACGTAGCATGCAATGGATGGAGGAAGATATAGAATTTTCAGGACCAGAACAGAGAGTCATGGAAGAATGGGGGCTAAGAAAGGGTACTCTAGATGGTTTGCGCCAAAGGGTTAAGACTTGCAGAGTCTCAAGTCCAAACTTTTGGTCTCGTCCACCACGCTTGGTCTTCAAGTTAAATTTTGATGGCACAGCAAGGGGAAATCCGAGCGAGGCAGGATATGGAGGGGTTTGCAAAAATTCATACAGAGAAATCTTGCAAATATTTTACAGCTCGATAGGTATAAACACAAATAATTCAGTGGAATTGGAAGGAATGCTTCAAGGAATCAAGGTGGTGATAAGGAACGGTTGGCTCCTGATGGTGGTGGAAGGAGACTCAAGCATTCTGGATCATATGGCCAAGAATATTAGTAATGGAAAATCCATGGAGAAGGTCTCATCGAGCTGGAACCTGGCCAGTAGGTTGGAAACACTCAGCATCATCATCATGGCTCACACTTCGATCTCCTTTCAACACATTAGAAGGGACGCGAACAAGGTGGTAGACATGCTAGTGAATATTGGCGCAAGTGGGAATGGATCCCATAGGATGGGAAGGTTGGAGGAATTCGAGGCAGAGCCATGGGTGCTAAGATGTCGACAGTTGGCTACTCATGATGCTAGGGTAGGAGGACAGGTGATGGAGGATAGGAGGAATGATCACGACAGGGACAGGGGGCATCATGAACCCTATGCGTATCCTTCTCTTTGGCACACGTTGTCATGCATTTTGAGATCATGGTAATCTGGGAAGGTCCCTCCGGCATTAATCCAAGGTACAAGGAAGGACAAGCGAGGAGAGACGGGACAGATCTCTTGCTAGTGGGAGATACAGGCCGAATGACGAAGGAAATGGTGGTGCAAATTGTGCCGAGTACGGGGAAGGGTGATTACAAGATATGGGAGATCAACATACAAGATAAAACCATTAATATGACAGTAGAGCTCATTCCTATTAATAACAAGTCGACCATTCATCTCTTCATATGTTATCTGTGGGATAAAGAGGTTGGATTGGAAATCTTTAGTGGTGGCATGAATTTGCAGAGTAATTCGGTGAGGAGTGGAAAGACATAGTGGAAGATGGCTCCACTGCAGTGGTGTTCTGGAAAACTGGGAGGGAGCAGCGCACATGCCAAAATCCAGGATAAGGGGAAAAGTGTGGTCCAATGTAGTAAGGTGGTGAAAACTCAAGCTCAATTTCAGGCCTAGGCAGCAGCAGAGTTTTTTAAGGACCACATTCTGCTAATGGCTCACCAAGATACTAAAGGGATGGAGAAAATGCTATGGGATCAAGTTAGGTCAATGCCCATCGGAACAGTGCGAGAGGAGGTCTAAGGGTGGGTTGCTGACCTAGGGTCGATGACTAGCAGAGCCCCAGCCCATGACTTGCTCGCAATGATTTACTAGGTTGTAATGAATTTAGTCACTCACTTGGCCCTGAACTTCGAAGCTAAGCTCGACGAGATGATGGCAAAGAAGGAAGGGGATGGAGAGCCAGTCAAAGCCTAGAAGGATCATAATGAAGAGTGTCAGGCTATTAACAAAAATATTGACACCCTCAGCTTGAATTGTCGACTAATGCACCGTAAAGTGGATCAGGTTGCCACTCGCCTGGGTATCACCCTGTATCATCTTGATACGGAACAACAAATGGTTGGGGGTTCCAATTGATGCACGGGTGGTGGAAGTAAAGTCAATACGGATGCTTCACCCCCATTGTGTGAAGCTTCTTTGGCTTAGCAGGGGGAGTGTCCTCTACATGACCCTCGCTCTGGGATTGGGAGGCAAGCTATGCCTTAGCTCTCTGTTTGGGTTTTCCTTATGCTTATCACCTTTGTCAATAAGTTTCGGTGTTTTCAGTTTGTTAATCTTGCTAATTTATTCAGCTGTAATGATGTATGTATTTATCAGATTGAGCTCTGCACAGTTGGGGCTCTCCCTCTTTTCGGGAAGGTTAGGTACAGGGTTGATCGAATGTAATATGGGTATGGCTAGGGAATGGGCTGACTGTCAGATGCCCAATTTTTGTATCTCCATGTAATGCTGCTTGTCTGAAGTAATATAGCTTTTATTTACAAAAAAAACGCAATGAGGGTGTTAGTTTTTCTAAGTTAATTTACTTAGGATATTTATCTGAAAGAATAACAAGCACAACAATACATCAAATATACACAAGACAGATTTTTTTCATCGAGGAAACCATAGAGGAGAAAACCTCTCAAACTTCCTCAGAATAGTTTTGTCACAAAGACTCTATCACAAGATAGAATAACCCAAGAACAATATGTCTGCAACAAATCTCTGTTCCTCCTGTTCCTCTCTCTCCTAAGGTGCAAATGAGAGAGAAAGTGAGTGTGTGACAAATGAGGAGGGTGTCTCCCTATTTATATTCTTCAATTGACTTTTTAACTCAACTCCTAGATCATCCATGTTACCTTTGGGGCCGTCCTACTTAAGAATACTCAAAAATACATTTTCCTTTATTTAACTTGGGACTATGGCCCTGACTTACAATGGAGGGTTTACCTCAGTGACCATACACAATGATGACATCTTGAAAGGAGGAACAAACATCTCTGATGGGGGTACACCAATATACAATAGTAATATACATCAGAATATCTTCTGAAGTTACAATTACAACAACACTACCTCTTAACTAGGAAGGTATTATCTCGCCACAATCATCAACACATTTGGTCATCGTCATTGAGTCATCATCATAGTTATTGCTATTGTCCTCATCTTGTCCAATCTATCGCATCTATCCATCATAGGAAGTTTCTACATAGCCAACCCTTTTTCATGTTGCGTGTAGGCCTAGAACTCATCTAGGTATTCATCATATCCATGAACAATCCATCGCGTATGTATATACCATGACCATTCTTTGCATTTCCACGGCAATAACTTACGTCTCCTAATGTATTCTAATTGTATTATATCATCATGTAGGTACAGTCCAGGACCTTCTTTATATTGCCACGACAATAACCTGCGTTTCCTACCTTTATCTTTTCATATCTAGATCATCTCTTTTTCCCTGCACAAAACAAAACAAATCACATGGAGCACAACCCAGATACATACCATCTTCTATCAACATAGGAACATATTAGGATGTTACCAAGACATTCCTACATCTACCACTATGTGAGAACCTTCTAGGAGCACACTTAGTGCATTACATCTCTCCATGGTCAACCTGCATTCTACCAGTAAAGGAGAACTTATTAGGTGCACCTCACATGCTTTGTGAACTTATCATATCCAACAAGGGAAAATACACATATATAGATATATGTGTAAGGATTGATTATGACCAAAAAACCTAGTACACCAGGGCTTTTATGGTCCAACTCAAACTCAAGGACTTAGTACATCTGAACAACTTGTGTCTGGGATTTTTTCCATTCAGACAACCTTTGGGGCGCATTACATCAGAGTAACCTATGTACCATGTCAAGGACATTTTTACACTCAAACAACGCACAAGACTTATTGCATCTGAATAACTTACGTGCCACGTCAGGGCTCATATTTATATTCATATAGCCTGTCTTAGGACTGATTAAGTCTGAGTAACCTACGTATCATGCCAGGACTCATATTTACACTCAAAAAACCTAAATGACTGATTACATCCGAGTAACCTTCTACACTGGGTTCTATTCCGCTCGGACAACCTGTCTCATTTCCCATGTGAGATATAATGCATCTGTGTCTTCTGGTCTCTCGCTATTTCTAGCATAGAAAACATATCAGGACTGATTACGTCCAAGTATAACCTACGAGCTTCACCAGGATTGATTACATCCGAGGAAAATCTATAGGACTGATTACGTCTGAGAAACCTACAATCTTCACTGAGACTTTACGCTCAGACAACTTGTCTCTCCAACTATGTTAAAAATCATCACTCCCTCTTTTGAGAGGTCTCATTCTGGATCACACCAAGACTTTCTATGAAGTACTCTAACTTCACTCTAGCTATTTCTAGCATAGAGTCACATCAGGATTGATTACTTCCAAGGATAACTTGTGAGCTTTGTTAAGACTTATTACATCCTAGGACAACCTACAGGAATTATTACATCCGAGCAACCTACGACCTTTGTCAAAAATTTTACACTCGGATAACCTGTATCTCCAACTATGCTATAATTCATCACTCCCTCTTTCGAGGGGCCTTGATTTGGTTCACATACTGGAGCTTCACTACTCCTCTCTACATCATACAAAAATGCAAGTCATATCAATCAAATCAAATAGTATCTTTCAAAAAAATACTACCTCAAAACTAGCCAAGCAAGTAGAAACATATTCTGCTTCGGCTAGACTCAACACCATGCAGGACTACATCCTTCCAAACCAGTAGATCATAATAGATCTCAAACTGAAGAAGCAACCCAAGGTTCTCTTCCTCTTAATGGCACTACCTTCCCAATTTGAATCAGCATAATCGTAAAGTTTAGTCTTATGATTTGTATTATACTTGAGCCAATACTCAACTGTACCCTTTAGGTACCTCACTACATGCTTTGTAGCAACCAGGTGAAAATGTCTTGGATCCTTCAAAACCTGGCTCAAGGTGTTCATAGAAAACATATGTTTGGTTTTGTATTCATCAAATACATCAATGATCCAATCATATGACGATACATCACGGCATCAACCGACTCTGATCATAGCATCACACAATAGATTCAAGTTTGATGCCATATATGTTTTAGCTATCGCCTTGCGGTTCAGAAATTTGAATTTCTCTAAAATATCCACTGCATACTTTCCTTGACCAAGGAAAATACCATCTGCATTCTACCACACCTAGATGCCTAAGAAGTAGTGCATCGTCCCTAGGTATTTCATTTTGAACTCAGTGGAAATTATCCTCCTTGCATCTTCAGTGAGTTCATCCTCTCCTGTCAGGACCAGGTCATCGACATATAGCAGGAGAATCATTGATATTCCACCTTCAACCTTGAAGTAAGGGTTGGAATCCACTTTAATCTTAGTAAATCCTAGGCCCATTAGTAAGTTTTTCATCCTTTCATACTATGTCAAGACTCTCGAACTCATATATCTTCCGCAGCCACGCCCTTTGAGGTGGAGCATCATTCTCCCTCTGCATTTTGTACTGCATGTATTGAAACATTATGTACTTTAGTGACAAGTATCTTCCTCTACTACTAATCTTCTATGTATCCATCTAAGGTCACTAGATACCAAGATCCTCTATCTTGAACTTTGTTGAAAAGTTCCTCTTTCACCCATCTGTGAGCTTGTCATCTTCTATAGGATTTCATCTTTAACCTTGTAGAAAAGGTTAAGATCTTCATCACTATAGGTGATCTTCAAGCTCCTCATGTAACTGTATGTAATATCACATGGGTTCCTTTTGAGCTCGTACAAGGCCTTCTTTAATTTGCAACATGATTTTTCCTGTCACATGTCTTGAAACCTAGTGGTTGTTTTACATACGCTTCCTCCTTGACTACACCATTCACAAATGTTGTCTTGATATCCAGTTGATGTATCTACCATCTAAAAATTGCACATATGGATCTAATGGAAGTGTACCTCTCAACTAGTGCAAATGTATCCTTGTAGTCTATGCCTTCTTTTTATGAGAAACCTTGTGCTATGAATCTTGCTTTGTATCCCTCAATGTTTCCATCAGTTGCATGCTAGATATTGTAGATCCATATGGAAGACACTATGGACTTCCCTTCAGGTCTCAGAACCACATCCTAGACATAACTCCCCATGATCAACTGGGACTCTTTGATCATGTTCTTCTTTCCTTGGCTACTTCTTCATATCTAGAAGGATCTGCATCAATGATGTTACTCAACAGTGCCACATAACTAGAGTGTGTCCGATACCTCTTGTTGTTCAGAAAAACACACCCTTGGGATTTATGAATTATATTGTTATGAATATGTTATTTTATTAACCATTGATATAATTTATAAGATATTGCAGGAAGATTTTTTTTCTTTGCAGGTGATTGGAGATACCCTGGAAGCTGTGGAAGCGAGTTGAAGAGAATAAAAAAATCAAGGATCAACTGTCATAAATAAGGTATACTTAGTTTTCTTCCTATTTCTATTTCAATTCCTGAAATGGTTGATTGTCTGCAAGTTAGTTAGTAAATTGGTAACCCCAGAGGCGCTAGGTTATAAGGGTGTGTTTTCCTAAACAACAGAATTGGTAACTCCATTGGGGATGTTGATGAGAAACTGTAATGTGATGAGCAAGGCAATGAATCCTCCAATAGATCACAACAGTTACTAGGAACTTGATACAAGAAGGTAGACACAAGTAATTTTAGATAGGATAATGATGGAATCAGGATAATAATTAGATGAAGGGATAGATCCTTGAATAGTGAGCATGGCACAGAGATGACCCAAGGCAACTTTTGACTTGCAGATAGGACAACTAGAATTATTTGTCATGTAGGATACATGATCAGATTCTCCATGTATAAAGAACAAGTGGAGGAGTAAAAACTAGAAGTAATAGTTGAGCTGAAATTGTAAACTAAAACATGAGTATTAGAAAGTTCAGAGAGTGTTGTGTTCAAGGAGGACATGCTTCCACTGTTTATAACCCAAAGAGAGTATTTCTTCCTTATCTTTCTTGTTAAATTTTAACGAGTCTAGGAAAGTCAACTCAGGTCTCTCTTCATTTTTTACAAGCTTGAAGAGGGGAGAGAATAATGCTTGATAATGTCACTGATTTGCGAATTTTACGAGCCCAAACTAATGCATGCTCGTTGGTGTTTTCATACTTTGAGAGTGTGAAATATCCAAAGAAGACTCTAGGGGGGTGATTTTTAGTACAATTTAGTCTCCTAAGGCAGAAAAAGTATAAAACAATCCACAGAAGAACTCTCTTAGCTCCCGAAGGACTAAGGTATACCTTTTTCATACTTAGTTGGCAAGGTCTGAAAAAGGGGTAAACTAATACCAGATAGACGCACCTTCTAAAGTGGCAGGAAGCCTGAGTTTAACGAGTGTGAAGGAAGGAAAGATCACTCAGAAAGATACATTTGATTACGATAAATGGGGCTTACAACAGTAAACTTGATGTTTTGTTCTTTAGGTTTTGCGAGCATGACAAAGACATAAAGTACGCTCAGAATATTTTTCATGTTTAGGTCTAGAGAATGAAAAAGAGAAAACTAAGCTCATACCGGGTGTTCCTTTTCCATAATTTTAGTCCCTCAAGTCTGGAAAAAGTGATAAACCTATACTTGAGAATACTCTTCTCAATTCCGAAGAAAAGAGAGTGCTCCTTTTTCATAAATATTCCACATGGTTCGAAAAAGCGATAAACTACCACCAATGTGGATGCACATTCACTTATTCTTAACGAGTCTAAATGAACAAGTCTACTTGGTAGTTAAGTATACTTTGAGGATTCATACCTGGGCCTAAAGAAACTCCATAAGTGCAAAGATCCTTATAACAGGGATAGCTCATTAAAGATGCAAAATGAGGCTCATTTTGTCATGAAAAACTACTAAGAAGGCTCCCGCAATCCTAGCACAACTGCTCCATGGGTACCAAAAGACTATAAAGTGTTCTAAACTAGGATACCCATGAAGAGGGGGCCCTATCCATAGAGGAACAATGATGCATACGAGGTAAAAATTGTTTAAACACCATAGTACGTGGTCAAAGAAATAATCCTAGGGTTAAAAACGAAGAATGCATAAATGAAAAAGTACATATTTAGGACCAAATCTTAACCTATATGAGTGGATAACATCTTCTTAAAGATCTCAAACCTATTGCACTTAGTAAAAAGTCAGGGTATTAGTTCATTTATAAAAGTTAATTTTTAAACTATAGACTATGGGTCCAAAAATTTGAAATTTTTCTATATAGTTCAAAAACAAAAATAAAACATACCATTTTACAATTTACCCAATTTGGCATGTTTTAAGCTCCAGCTTCAACTATTCATCAAGGATAAACCAGTGGACCAAATCGACATCTGTCAGTTGTAGGTTGGTATACTCTCCCTTCTCCTTCTTTTCTTCCATTCTAATTTTCATTTTTGTGAAAAAAATCATGGTTTTGTGCCTTCCCTAAAAGGGTCACGTAGCATGTGTGGGTATTCTACTATGACAGTCGCGAACACATGTTTCATACGCGAATTTCTCTAGAGCAAACCGCGCATGATACGTGACATGCCTAAAGAACAGTCGCGTATTCTGCGTGACCTAACAAAACTTGTAAATTGGCCAAAATGCAAAGAAACTAATGGATTCTCATGGTTGATGATGGTCAATGGGAAGGTATACAATGGTTCTAGAATGGAGGGAAAGAGAGCATGAAGACATGGACCGAGAAGTTCTCCGGGATGCCCCAACATTACAATCTTTACAATAATGTGGGTTGTTAAAGTTCTATTGTACTTCCACCATGAGGTCCAATGTCCATTTGCTAGAGAATCTAATCAGCTACTCGGATCATGACCTTGGTTCCTTTGATATTCAAGGAGAGATTTTGGAGGTCATAGTAGAGGATATGTATTTTATTACGGGGTTGTCCTGTAGAGGTATGCCCATGAATATCAAGGGTATAGGTAGGGGTGGTGACCCTATGAGTATCCAGGACTATATTGACACTTACTGCCCACCAGGAATGCAGAAGAAGAGAACATGTATCCCTATTGTTCACATTAGGATCTTTCCATTATAGGTAGTGGTAAGAACTGTGGTCATAATTTCGAGGTCTTCTGCATTGCATCTAGCTACTCAGAATCAGATGCAGATTGCAATGGAGTGCATGAAGGGCATAGTATTTGACTGGTGTTCGGGGATGATCTTGATTATGAGGAAACATATCTCTAACTACAAAAGAGGGCACATGAAGAACTTTGGATACTTGAGTATTCTAGTGGCATTCTTCTTTGAGAGAGTGCTTGCTATTAGCCCCACAGTAGAACTACCACCACCTTCCCCTCGACATCCTAGCCTTACCATATGGGGAGAGGTGTTTCATTGTCTGGGTGGTGGAGGATCTGTTCAGAGTTTCTATGATGATTACTTATATCTGTGGTGGGAGCGACAAGCACTAGATCTCAAGCAGTTTCTATATGCCAGATTGGATTTCCGAGGAGATAATGATCTTGTCCTCCCGCCAGGGGAGGCATGGGGAGATCTAGGTATTTTTCTTTTCATGTTTTATTTTTATTTTTATGAATTGTATTCATAAATATATATACATGTGTATAAGAGTTTTAATTGGTGTTTAAATGTTTTAAAATGCAGATACTGGACCTGTATGCCCCGATGGGAACCCCAGTAATTTTGGTCGGCCTACATAGGGTGGGGACCAAGGTATACTTAGAGTTCTCGAGGGGAAGCTAGCCAAGCTAACCCAATGGGTCCCTGCCATATGCATAGAGAGGATTCCCATTGTGATGTAGGAGTTTGTAGTAGGTATTCCACCTTCCTGGATACGCCTACTGAGGAGGGTAACCAAGGTCGTTTTACATTACAGAGAGGCCCAGGAGGAAACCACAGCCGAGGAGGCTGAGGAGAAGGCTTAGATATATAGGCATAGTTATGTATTACGATAACATTTTTTGTATATTTATACAATTATGACAGGATCTTCAGATCAAGACTCGATCTATCTATGGACAAATTTTACACACACACACACACACATATTGTCTGGTTATTTACCTGTGTTCCAAATGTATCTATTATGTTTATATTACAAAATGTGTGTCAAGTGCCAATCTAGAATGTAGTTCACATAATCATCAGTGATTGTATTTCCATTTCTTGAATTGTGATTAAATGAAATATATTCTAAATTTGTTTCATGTAATCTAACCTACAAAAGCTGACGTAACAAAGTAGGGTTTCACACCTGATAGTCTCCATTGAGTTAGGAAACCATGAGTTGAGAGTCAAGTATGACCTCTAAATGGGTAATGCCATGTGACATGACATCCCCTAACAACTCAATAACAGCTCTGTACTCAGCCACATTATTAGTAGCAGGACCTAAGCAAGCGCCTCCAGAGGAAACTAGCTGTCCTGAGGGTGAATATATGACCCATGCGGCTGAAGTCGGGTTACAATTATGGTGACTAGCGCCATCCGCAAAACATATGAACCACTCAAATGGAATCTGTAACAACCAACCTATTGTATAAGAAACACTAACCAACTAACTATTGTACATAAAAATACATACAATAAAATACTAGAACAAGAACCATGCCTAAGCGTAGTACTTCTTCAGGTAAAGCCCATTTCTAGGCTCAGGAAACTTATTTCCATCAAACTATGTTAACTCATATGCCCCTAAGTTTCAATACATTTGACACAACGTAGGGACCTAACCACATTGAATTGAATTTTCTTGCCCCCGGGGGTTCTTTGTCTTAATACCAGAGAAATACAAGATCCCCTTTAGAGAAAATTCTTGGTTTAACTGCTTGGTCATATTGGTTTTTTACCCTATTCTTATGAGCTTCATTTTCCATCAACGCATCTCTGCGTCATTCATCTAGATTTTCCAAATGTAGCAAATGTTCTTCTAATTTCGTGTTTTCAGGGAGTACATGAATGGGTATCTTAAGAGATGGAATTTCACATTTATCAGAGTGACTGCTTCCACCCCATGAATGAGTTGGAAAGCTGAAAAAGCTGTGGTAGTATTGACATTAGTCTGGTATTCCCAAAGTGTAGGATATAGCATGATGTTCCAATTTGATCGGTTTACGTTAATAATGGTACACTTGATAATGGTCTTCAGGGTCTTATTTACCGCCTCTACTTGACCATTCACTTGCGGGTAGAAGGAAGATGAGTGGTCTTACTTGAACCCTAGCATAGTAGTCATCTCAGTCATCATACTATTCTGAAAGTGACTGCCATGGTCAATGACAATCTCCTTTGGAATACTGAAATGAGTAATGATCTGGTTAAACATGAAGTAAGCTGTCATTTCACCGTCATCTTTGAAGGTAGGCATTTCCTCTGCCCACTTAGTAAAGTAATCAACAACGACAATGATATATTTATGCCCCTTAGTCGAAACTGGATTACAAGTCATGTAATCCCCCCCCCCCCCCCCTTAGTGAAGGGGCCCATCGCAATGAAGGGAAACAATGGAGTAGGATGTGACCACATTTTCCTGGTGTAGAGCTGACATGGATGACAACGCTTCATAGCCTCCACATAATCTTTAAAGATCGTGGTCTAGAGATAACCGACATGTAAAATATCTTGGGTTGTTGCTAACCCAGATAAATGACCCCCACATGCTTCGCTATGGGAATCATTTAGGACATGCTCAGCCTCCTCATGGGTGAGGCATTGACACAAAATAGAATATACCCCTCTACAGTATAAATTATCACCGATGATCAAGTCATTTTTTGCATTCATGCGTAATTTACACCACTCTTCCCTCGAGAAAGACACGGGACACTTCAAAGTATGGAGATATATAAGGATATCTCTATACCAGGTATTAGAGGTGGAAATCATAAAGATATACTCATCTAGGAATGAGTCTTCTTCAACCATTACATTCTCTTCCGTAGGAAATTCTAAGATAAGTTTTGTAAAAAATAAGGACTTTTTGGATTTAACAGAATTAAAATCCAAGTCAAACTCTTGGAGAGTGACCATCCATTTGTTGAATTTGTGTAGCCTCCTCATGGGTGAGGCACTGATGCAAAACATAATCTACCCTTCTATGGTATAAAGTATCACCGATGATCGGGTAGTTTTTTGCATTCATATGTAATTTACGTCGCTCTTCCCTCGAGAAAGATGTAAGACACTTCAAATTCTGGATATATATAAGGATATATCCATACCAAGGATTAGAGGTGGAAATCAGAAAGATATACTCATCTAGGAATGAGTCTTCTTCAACCACTACATTCTCTTCCATAGGAAATTCTGAGATAAATTTTGCAAAAACTAAGGACTTTTTGGATTTAGCAGACTGGAAATCCAAGTCAAAATCTTGTGGAATGACCATCCATTTTTTGAATTTCCCTCAATTATGCGTCTCGACAAAACATATTGAAAAGGATTTACATCTACCACCACTGTAGATTTCCTAAGTAAAATGTAGTGGCGCAGCCTCTGAATGGCATAAACAGTTGCTAATGCTAACTTCTCAACGTGGGAGCATCTAAGTCCGGGACCAACTAATGCACGACTAAGATAATAGAAAACATGCTCTCGGAGATTGTCATCCTCCTGAACCAATACTACCCCAATGGTCGACTCTAACACATCTAGATACAATATAAAGTATTTAGAGTAATCTGGTGGATGCAATAAAGGAGACGACAACAAATATTTTTTCAAATCCTCGAATGCAAGTTGTGTGGTTTCATGTGATACAAATGGAGTGTCCTGCTTAAGTAAGCGCATGAAACCCTTAGCTATATTGGCATAGTTAACTATAAAATGTCGAAGGAAATTAGATTTCCCTTGCAGGATTTGAATTTTCCTGATAGAACAAGGAGGAGGCATATTTACAATGGCCTAAAATTTTAAAGGATCCACCTAAATTCCTTTGTTTGACAAAATAAACCCGAGTAGTCTCCCCAACTCAATGCAAAAAACACACTTGTGGGGATTCAAGCATATTTTGTAATGTCTGCATCATTCAAAAATTAAGCGAAGGTGATCTGGATGGTCCCTCCTCTTACGAGAATGGGCAGGCAGATCATCTAGATATGGCTTGACAATATTCCTAATGTCATGGAAGGAAAAATTCATTGCCCACTGAAAGGTAGCCCCGACATTTTTCAAACCAAAGGGAATTTTCTTGTACGTGAAGGTACCCCATGGAAAAATAAAATTCATTTTGTGTTGGTCTTTTAGGTTGATTTGAATTTGATTGTATTGAGAAAAACCATCCACAAACGAAAAAACTTCACTACCTGCACAAGCATCAATGATTTGATCTATGAAGGGCATGGGGTAATTTTCCTTGTAACATGCTTTATTTAGGTCACGAAAGTGAGTGCACATGTAATAGGAATGAGATTGGATACCCATACCATTAGAGAAATCGGGTAGATAAACCCAGCTTTCAGTAACTTTTCCACTTCAACCTTAACGATTGTCGCTTTACGCAGATTAACAGGTCGAAGATTTTTTTGAACTGATTTAGCATCAAGGTAGGTTCAGATTTTGTGCTCTACAATCGAAGGATCAATGCCTAGCATCTCCTCATATGACCAGGAAAACACGTCACAAAAATCCTTAAATAAGGTAGTATATATGGAAATCTCCTTCAGAGAGCCGTTTGCACCGATATGTACATTTTTGACAACATTGGGGTTTGCAGAGATGTTGATAGGAATGGTAACATATATATTTTCCATATTCCCCTCATCAAATATTCCCTCCTTTGGAAAAGGATTAATCAGTAAATCAACATCTTCTACTAGTCTCACATGGAACTCTTGGTTTTCAATTCTACTCAGCTCTAAAAGAAAGTAGGACCTATGGTGAATATCTTCACAAATATTATCTCTCCCACTCATGGCTTCCAAAATGGGTTCATCTAGAGGAAAAACCATGTCTAAGTAGTCATATGAATATAAAGAGTACTATGCCCAAGCAGATAGGTAAGCTTCCCCCGACTCCTCTAAGACTGTAAAGGGAGTTGCGATAGAATCGACAGTGGTGTCTATGATAGCTTGATAAGCCACTTCCACTGTAGATAAGGGCACCTGAGGTTTTTTATTGGAAGGAAGGACCCAAGGATCATTTCTATCGACAACCATCGCGATAAAATTCCCTACACTTGTAGAACCTAGATAATTTATCGGGGCTGGGATATCAAACGTGCACATCAACGATGAATACATTCCAACCCCAAATCTCTCATTAGCTGGTTTAACTTGATCAATCAAAGATACAACAGACTCATTGGTTTCCAAATGGACCTTCCAAGTGAAATTGAGTTAGTCAACAGTAACCAACTTCCCCTCATGTGGAAAAACCACCACATGAAGAACGGCCAAGGAAATCGCACTCATGGCGTAAGTCCAGCTTCTCCCTAAAAGAAAGTTATAATCCAAAGGAGCATCAATCACCTCAAATTCAACAGCCATTGCTTTCCCTGCCAACTTAATCTCAAAAGTTGGTAGGATACCATGTGGACAGAAATGTTAGATTTTATCATTCAAGCTAGCATTATCTTAGGATCTTTAACTGAGAGAATAACAAGCACAACAATCAAAACAAAAGAGACAATAAACAAAAATATTTTCCTATGGGAAACCATAAAGGAGAAAACCCCGCAACTTCCTCAGAGATAGAATCAGCACCAAAATAAAAACACCAAAATAGTAAGATGATCTCCCGACAGTAGTAGTCTCTCTCTCTCTCTTGTCCTAACAACTTCTTCTCTCTCAGTTATGCGCTACAACTGAGTGTGATTGAATGTGTTATAAATAGAGAGACTCACTCTCTATTTATACTAATTCCTGACTTGACAATAACTCACTAGGGATGACTTCTCTAGGAGAGTCTAATAACCCTTTGGCCCCACAACTACGGGGACTTTAACCCTTGATCAATAAGGAGGGTTACCCACAATGACTTTACATGACTTGTGTACATTATTGAATCTCCCGATAGGAACATCGAGGCATGACATGACTCAATTACATTACAGATACTTCCTGCAATAAACATCGGGGTACAATACATAAAATATACAAGTGAATACATTCTGAAGTTACAAATACATCAACACTCCCTCTTAACTAAGAAGGTATTCTCTCAACACAATTTATCAGCACAGGTATTCTTCTCTATATCAACTGGATCATCATCGAGTTCTCGTCATCTTCATCTTTTAGTCATCTTCATTACTGGATCTGGATCATCACTTGATCTAGATCATCACTGCTAGATCATCATCACTAGATCCGGATCATCATTGCTGGATCATCATCACTGGTGCTATCTCTTGATTCTTCTCGTCATAGGAATTTCTATAGAGCCAAACATTTTTCATGTTGGTTGTAGGCCTAGCCTCCATGTAGGTATTCTTTAGTGCTTATATCTGACCCTAAGTCAGAATGGCGAGCCCAGCACTTACATCTGACCATGAGAGGAATACATCCAACAACCATGTCAGAAAGGCACGCCTGACACTCACATCTGACCATGGGAGGAACACATCCAAGAACCATTTCAGAAAGGCCCAGCACTCACATCTGATCATGGGAGGAACACATCCAGAACCATACCGGTAAGGCTCGGCACTCACATCTGACCATGGGAGGAACACATCCAAGAACCATATCGAAAAGGCTCAGCACTTATATCTAACCATGGGAGGAACACATCCAAGAACCATGTCAGAAAGGCTCAGCACTTGTATCTGACCATGGGAGGAACACATCCAAGAACCATGTCAGAAGGGCTCAACACTTATATCCAGCCATGTCGGGAACACATCCTGCATCCATGCTAGAAGGCCTCAACACTTATATCTATCCATGTGGGGAACACTTCTCGCATCCATGCTAGAAGGGCTCAACACTTATATCTGATCATGTGGGAACACATCCCACAGTCTCCTCAGAATGTCTCTACACTTACATCTGATCATGTGGGAACACATCCCACAGTCACATCAGAATAGCCCTACACTTACATTTGATTATGTGGGAACACATCCCACAGTCACATCAGAATGGCCCTTGGCTCTAGACTGAGTATTCCTAGTAACTGACCAGGTTCCTCCATTCAGAGAAAGAAATTCGACACTTATATGTGATCATGTGAGAACACATCTCACAGTCACCTCAGAATGTCTCAGCACTCACATCTGACCATGGAAGGAACCGATCCTCTCACCATGACAGCATCGCTTAGCCCTTACATCTGACCATGGAAAGAACCAATCCCCTCACCATGTCAAAATGGTTCATGGACTCATCGCTTCCCCTTGGAGGGAACCTCGATTTGGATAACACCAAGATTCTCCCTAAAGTACTCAAACTTCACTCTGGCCAATGGCTTAGTCAAAACATCATCTATCTGTTCATCCGTCGCAACATACTGGAGCTTCACTGCTCCTCTCTCCACCATATCCCTAATATAGTGATATTTGATCTCAATATGCTTCGACTTGTCTGTAACAAAAACCAAATTTAATTATAATATAGGTTAATTAATGTAAATAAACTAAGAGGTGACTTGAAAAGTCACCTCTCTTCCCCACTTATGGTATAAATTACCGGGGCATTTAGTTTATAAACCATCCTCTACATTTATCAAATATACAATTACATTACATTTCTCTTACATCTATGTTCCTTTCCTTGTTATTGCTCTTCCATTGGTATCAGAGCCTCTCAGCTCTCGGCACCAGGCCACCATCATTCTCACCTCCACTGCACCATTCATCCTTACCTTCCCCGCGTTCATGCTACACTCTCCATCCTCCTCCACTACTCCCACTGCTCTCCATTCTCCTTCTCCACCCTCCATCTTCCACATGCCCTTGTTGCCTCCATGCTCTCCATCCGCTTGCACCCCTCCATCTTGCTTTGCCTCCATTCTACCTTCTCCTTCACCCTTGCTGCTACATCCACCATCCTTCTGTGTTGTTTCCCCTTCACCGCTTCCATTCCTCATGCCTCTCTCCCTGGCTCTCTCCCATCCACCCATCGTGCTCCATCATCATTGCTCCATCTCCATGCTCTGCCACCACACCCTCCTCCATCTCGTCGTTCTCACAGTTGCGTTCCTCCACGAATTCACCCTCTCCCGTTCTCCCACGTCCTACGCCATCCACCGTTTGCCTTCATCCTCCTACTCCCATCCATCATTCTCTCAAACCGCCATGTTCATCCACACTTGGCTGCTATTAATAAATATTATTTAATACACCTTGTTTATTAATAATATTTCTTATACCTTAATATTATTAATATTTATTAATATTAATGTTTATTAATATTATTATTATTTAAAGAAACAAAAACAAAACTATATAATAATAAAAATAATTATTATTATAAATATATGAAAAAAAATTAAAAGAAAAAATAAATCGTGGCGGGCTGGCATCATATCACGAACAAAAATAAATCCTCATTTAGCACAGAAAAGATTCCAATCACAAGATCAATGGACGCTCGGTTCGATCAAATCAATGAGAAAATTAACAAGAACCACGAGGAAATCCATGAAAAGATCAAACAAACCAGTGACAATTTGACATCAAAGTGGACACAATTTACATGATGAGTTGAGAATAGCTTCCTCACTCTATAGGAATACCAAAAGAAAAATCAAGAAGTTTTAACCGCCATCTTGGACAGATTACAAATCTCAAATGACCTGCAACCAAACTCTCGCAGAACTTCGGAGCAGTCAGATCCTCTATTCAACATGTCATCCTCTAACACATATACACAAGGATGTCATGTACGGGTGAAACTTGAGTTACCCAAATACGATGGGGATGAATGACAATGCATAGCATGGATTAACAAAGCCTAGGAATACCTAGACATCCACAACATCCATTACGATGGCAAGAAAATTAAATATGCCTCCATGCATCTAGAAGGTAGTGCTTACAACTGGTACTTATGGTGGAAGAATACTGGAAGAATATGTTCTTACAACTGGGTTAGCTTTAGGAACAACCTCATCAAAAGATTCCAAGGCATTGAAGAAAAAGACTTCTTTGCCAAAATCACAAGGTTACAACAAAAAAATAGTGTCGATGAGTACACCTGTGATTGGGAAGCATTGTCAACTCGAGTCCCAGAATTAACCGATGACCAATGACTACAGACCTACATACACGGTCTAAAACAACACATCCTTGATGAATTAGAGTTACACAACATCTCTACCATGGAGGAAGCACTACGTAAAGCCAGGATTATTGAAAGCAAATCCATTCATACAAATTTCGACCAAGACGACTCCAAAAAGAACCCCCTCCAATCAGGATACACAGGAAATCCAACGTATACACCGCCTCAACTTAGGGAAGGAACAAAGCCTAGTTTAGAGGCCCAGATAATAAAAGAAGGCAAATGTAAGTTCTGTGGAGACAAATGGGATCCTAAGCATAGATGCTTACAAAAGAAATTATATGCTTGTGAAGCAGAGCTAGAAGTCAATGAACCAATTGAGAACGATGTGAATAGCCAACAAGACTACCACCCAGGAATCAAGGACGACTCCCCACAAATATCATTAGCCATTATTACTAGAATCTCCCAACCGCAAACATTGAAGATTAAAGGACATATAAAAAATAATAACGTCACAGTTCTCATCGACTCTGGCAGCACCCATAAATTCGTTAATGTCAACCTTGCTAAAGTATTTAACCTATTCATCTGTCCAGTACCTAACATGAAATTTATGGTAGAATATGGCAAGAAGATTGACAATGTGGGAAAATGTCACAAGGTTAAGTTACAAATGCAAGAATATAACTTAGAATCATATTTCTTGCGGTACCACTAGGAGGAATCGACGTAGTATTAGGAATACAATGGTTACAAACCTTGGGTACATACTTTGTAAATCACCAAGAACATTTTATTGAATTCCATGCGTTCAATAAAACACACAAATTATATGGGTTCCAACCACCTCCAACACAACTGGTTACATCACATCAGATGGAAAAGCTAAGTTGAAAAGATGCACCAACGTACATAACTCAATGTCAAGAAATGGAGATTTTAACAAGTGAAGGAGATATGGACAAACAACCAGAGACACAAGAGTTAATTCAAAAACATTGCAAGGTGTTTCAAGAGTTACCTATGGTGCTCCCAACAAACATAAAAATTTAAAACATAATCGAAATAGAACCAAGGACAAAACCTGCCAGTAACAACCCATACAGATGTCCACATCAGAGACATTGCAATAGTTCACGTAGTAATTATCATCAAATAAGCTTTGAGGACAAAGCTCCTTAAGGGAAAGACAATGTAACAAAAACTAAATTTAATTATAAGCGAGGTTAATTAATATAAATAAACTAAGAGGTGACTTGAAAATTCACCTCTCTTCCCACTTACGGTATAAATTACCGGGGCATCTAGTTTGTAAATCATCCTCTACATTGATCAAATATACAATTACATTACATTTCTCTTACGTCTATGTTCCTTTACCCGTTCTTGCTCTTCCATTGTCATGGAACACCGGGTTTTCCGACAACTTCAAACAACTATGGTTGTTGCAATATATACAAGTAGCATCTAACTAGAGATGAAATAAATTAGACAGTAGCTTCCTCAACCAAACTGCCTCACAACTAGCTGAACAAGCTGCGACATACTCTGCTTCAGCTGTACTCAGTGCCACGCAAGACTGTTTCCTGCTAAACCAAGAGATCACACCTGATCCCATACTAAAGAAACACCCTTAGGTGCTCTTTCTATTGATGGTACTGCCTGCCTAATCTGAATCAACATAACCTTCCAGGTTAATATTCTGATCATACTTATACTTGAGCCCCTTAGGTACCTCAAAATATGCTTTGCAACAATCAAGTGAACATGTCTCGGATCTGTCAAGAACTGGATCAAGGTGTTCACAGCAAAGCAAATATATGGTCTTGTATTCGTCATGTACATCAAGGATCCAATCATCTAATGATACATAGTAGCATCAACTGTCTCTAATGAAGCATCACTTGGGAGCTTTAGATTCGATGCCATAGGTGTGGTCATGGCCTTCCAGTCCATCATCCTGAACCTCTTCAGGGTCTCTACTGCATATTTTCCTTGTCTGAGGGAGATTCCATCCACATTCTGCCACACCTCCATGCCTAGAAAATAATGCATCATACCCAAGTCCTTCATTTCAAACTCGGCAACAAGCTTCCTCTTTGTATCAGCAATCAACCCATCCATACCTGTTACAAACAAATCATTTACATACAATAGGAGTATCACCGGGTTCCCATATTCAACCTTGTAGTAAAGGTTGGAATCTGCTTTAATTTTGGTAAAGCCCAAACTCGATAGGAAGCTATAAATTATATTGTACCATGTCTTGGGTTCCTGTTTCAAACCGTATAGGTCTTTCTTCAATTTACACACATGAGTCTCCCTGTCATGTGTCTCAAAATCGAGTGGATGCTCCACATACACTTCCTCTTACACTACACCATTCAAGAAAGTAGTCTTGACATCCATCTAATGTATCTTCCATTTCATCACTGCAGCTAGAGCAAGTATTGATCTGATGGAAGTGTATCTGGCTACAGGTGCAAAAGTTTTTTCATAATCTATTCCTTCTTTCTAAGAGAAGCCATGAGCCACAAATCTTGCTTTATATTTTTCTATGCTGCCATCTGCAACATGCTTGATCTTGTAGATCCATTTGGAAGTTACAATAGACTTCCCCTTTGGTCTAGGGACAACATCCCAGACATCATTCTTCATGATCGATTGATACTCTTTGATCATAGCATCCTTCCATTCTTTCCTTTCTGCCAATTCTTCATAGTTGGAAGGTTCTTTATCGATGAAGTCACATAATAAGGCTACATAACCGAAGTAGGACCTGGTTCTTTTCCTTTCTCTATGATTTTCTTCTAGAGCCCCATATCTTTTTTCACCTTGGATAGCTTCTCATACCCAAGTAGGTTTCCTCTTGTGAGAATTCTTCTCTTGAGGTGGATCTACAGGTTCTTGAGGTTCTTCTATTTCTCAATCTTCTTCTTGAATTTATTCGTTCATGGTTGTGTCATGAATTCTGGGTACTTCTGTTTCTTCAGGTTCTTCAGTAGGTCTCTTTCTGGATTTGTTGTAAGCTGAATCTTCATCAAATGTTACATCTTTGCTGATGTCGATCTTCTTGAATCCTAGGAAGTATATTCTATAATCCTTCGAGCTTTCAGAGTATCCCACAAATATAGCCTTCTTTCTGGAAGGATCTAACTTTGTCCTCTTTTCTTTTGAAATGTGTATGTACATTGGACAGGTGAATATTCTGAGATGGCTGAATTCTGGTTTCTTGCCAGAAAATACTTCTTCAGGTGTCTTTTTCTCGAGTACTCTGTGTGGAGCACGGTTCTGTACATACACCGTTGTTCTGGAATCTTATTCCCATAGATGCATGGGAAGATCTTGATCATGAAGCATGTCCCTTGCAACTTCCATGATCGTTCTATTCTTCCTTTCTACAACCCCATTCTGTTGTGGATTATATGGAGTATTTAACTCCCTCTTAATCCCTGAATCTTTGCATAATGCTTTGAATTCATTTAATGTGACTTCTCCACCATTATCTGATCGAAAGGTTTTTATCTTCTTTTATGTATGGTTCTCGATCAAGGCTTTGAATTCCTTGAACTTGTTGAATACTTCATCTTTGTTTTTAAAAAAGTATATCCATGTCTTCCTAGAAAAATCATCGATAAAAGAAACATAGTATACATACCTGCTTAATGAACTGGATGACATTGGACCGCATACATAAAAGTGGATAATTTCCAAGATTCATTCTTCCTTGCTCTCGCTACTTGGAAATGTGTTCTTTGTGTTCTTTCCTTTCGCACATCCTTTGCAGACACCATCATGTTTTGCCTGAATTTTTGGAAGACCTTCAACAGATTTTCTTGCAAGTGGTAGTGCTCTGTAATGCACATGTGCAAACCTTCTATGCCAAATTTCATTTGGTTCTACTAATTCATGAACCAAATCTTGTTCTGGTTGGCCCTTCAACTTGTATAGACCTCCCTCTTGTTCCAAAATCACTACTGCATCATCAATAGTCTTTCCCTTTGGCCACATGAGAACTTGGCCATCTACAAATGCAACCCTCATTCCTTTTGCATCCAATGCATATATGGAGAGGAGGTTCTTGTTTAGTCCTGGTACAAACAATACATCCTTCATTGTCATATACTTTCCAGAGTCTAGCTTATAGGAGGATTCCCCACTACCTTTTATTGGATACTAGTAGTCATCTCCAAGTTTCACCTTGTGGGGTGATTCATGTTCTGATAGTTTCACAAAGGATTCTTTGAATCCTGTCATATTTTTGGAATCCCCACTGTATATAATCCAATCATTGCTTCCATGCGTGATGTTTCCCATGAGAGCAAAAATCAAGATATATTCTTCATCACTTGAAGAATCGTCACTTTCTTGCTTGATTCTCTTTGTGGAAGGTTCATCATCTTCTGCAGCATGAGCATGATGTCTTCTCTTGTTTCCCTTCTTCTTATGAGAGTTATTTTTGTTTCTAGGACAATATTTAGCAAAGTGTCCTCTTTCATCACATGTATAGCATCTGAATTTAGATAAATCTCGTCTAGTATTATCTTTCTATTGGAAGTGCTTTTTTTGGGGGTGATGAGAGTTTCTTCTGCTTTTCTTAGAGTGCACTGTAAGAGCTTGATCTTCACTTCCCATATTTTCTTCTTGAGTTGCTATCCGAGCTTCTTCTTGTGATCATTCTTCCCATAGACTGCTGAACTTCACTAGCTTCTTTTTGGCACAGATACCTTGAATGAAGGAGTCCCATGTCCTAGGGAGACCATTCAAGGTGGTCATTACAATCTCTGCATTCTCCACTTCTTCATCCACTGCTTCAAGTTGTTCTTTGATCTAGGAGACCCTTGTGAAGTATGATTATATGGTGTCCGCATTCTCGATCTTCACATTCTTCAACTGGTTCCTCAATGTCATCTTTCAGTTTATGTTCTTTCCTTTAAACGGTTTGGTTAGGGAATCAAACATAGCTTTAGGTGTCTTTAGGGAGGACACCTGTGGTATGAGGTGATCCTTGATTGAATTAGAAATAATCCTCTTAGACATGACCAATTTCTTCTTGTGTAAGGCTTTATCCTCATCTCCCTCTGGAACTGGAACCTCTTCCGTGAAGTAAGAGTCCAACTCATTTTCTTCCAGGATCAGCAAGATCCTATACTTCCAGGCTCGGAAGTTATCAACTCCCTCAAGATTTTCATCAAGCTTGGTATGATGAGACATCTTAATAGAGAACCTCAAATGAAAATGAAAAATATTTAGATCTTACCAGGTTAAGATGTTGGATCTGGATCTGGAGCTGAATTTCTGTAGAGCTGGTTCAGGAGAAAATTAGGGTTTGACTTTCCCAGAGTTTTGTCCAACCAAAATCTTTGATCTTGATCTCTAAACTTTGATTTTGGGTAGGATATCAATCCAAGCCTGGGCTCACTCAAAAATTCCACTTCTATGGAAAGCCCTAATTTTCGGCAGTAGTGTCGGGCCAAAAATTGAAAATGCTTAGAATCATATTCTGCTTTGACAGAAAGATGCTCCCTAGAGAGGAGAGTCAACCCAACCTTATTTTGCTGAAAATATGTGGAGAGAGATCCAAAAAGTAGGAATCCCTAGTTACCGCAGCCGTAGAGTGTCTTCTTCTCAGGTTAGCTTTGATACCATGTTAGATTTTATCATTCAAGCTAGCATTAGCTTAGGATCTTTAACTGAGAGAATAACAAGCACACCAATCAAAACATAAGAGACAATAAACACAAATATTTTCCTCGAGGAAACCATAAAGGAGAAAACCCCACAAATTCCTTAGAGATAGAATCAACACCAAAAGAAAAACCCCAAAACAGTAAGATGATCTCCCGACAGTAGTACTCTCTCTCTCTCTTCTCCCAAAAACTTCTTCTCTCTCAGTTATGCGCTACAACTGAGTGTGAGTGAACTTGTTATAATTAGAGAGACTCACTCTCTATTTATACTAATTCCTGACTTGACAATAACTCACTAGGGCCAAATTCTCTAGGAGAGTCTAATAACCCTACATCCCCACAACTGCGGGGACTTTAACCCTTGATCAATAAGGAGGGTTACCCACAATGAATTTACATGACTTGTTTACATTATTGAATCTCCCGATAGGAACATTAGGGCATGACATGACTCAATTACATTACAGATACTTCCCGTAATAAACATTGGGGTACAATACATAAAATATACAAGTGAATACATTCCTAAGATACAAATACATCAACAGAAAAGGCCTTCCGTTGAAAGCAGTAAGTAAGGCATTTTAAGGAACTAGATCTAGGGAACCTAAATCCTTCCAGCAAGAAATTGACATTACACACGTGGAAGCACCTTCATCAACAGCTATACGTCCAATGGTTTTACCACCATGGACAATATATACTAACAAAGCCACATGATACGGCGGGTGAATCTTAACATCTGACAGATTAAACTTTTCCAACTGGCACGACGAATCCATGCTGCCTAAAGCTGCTAAGAGGGAATCCCGTTAAGCAAGACAACTCTGTAACATTCCAATGTTGACATTGCACATGGATTTTGGGACAAATATTCCACCACATAGTATTTATAAGAAACCCTAGAGTTAGGATTGTGAAATTCCTTTTTAAAGACACCTTTTAGTATCTTAGGCATTGGATCAACAGGTTTCTCGATCGTGAGAGGGTTAGAGGTTTCAGCAACAGACTTACCCTTCTCAGGAGTCTCCATCTCATCATTTTTGTTTCTTGTATGGAGCAAGGTATTAGATCGTGTGATATTGATATAATTCTGATCAAGGGGAGAAATGGAAGTGCCCTCGGGTACATTAGAAACAGAAGATGCATTCTTTCCTTGGGGAAAAGGATCCTTTAGGACAGTCGGTTGTTTGTTTTTCAACAATTTCTGAACTTGATCTATAAGAGAGCATTGATGAGTTAGGCCAGTATCCCTGGCATAACTTACAAGGAAACTTCACTTTCTTCTTACATTTCTTACCCCAACCAAAATTATTCATGGGTTTCTTCTTGTTTTGATTACCCTCGCCCTTATTCCATTTCTTCTTTTTCCCATCGGGCTGTTGATTGCCCTTCTAAGAAGATTGTGCAAAAATAGTTGCAGTTTGAGATGAGGGGGTGATAGTCTTTTCTGCCTCCACTGTATATTGCTTCATTGACAACTCATGCAGTTGGTTAACAAGTGACTCTATAGTGGGAGAATTAACTGAACCAACCACAACATCGACATGGGGTCTAGGCTTGGGTTTCTTGGCACTATTGGTAGACCTTGGTGCCTTAGTTATAATCTCATACAAGATCTGAGACTGAGCATAAATGAAATCTAACTGCTGGGCCCTGAGGATAGCCTCTTCTTCTGAGGTCACCCCCAAAGTGGATATGTCCTTAGATATATAAGGAAATAAAATTTTAAGAACCACTCTAATAAGAAGTTGGGAGGTATGGTGGATTTGATAAGCCTCTTCCTTCTTTGCCACTCTTGGATGTGATCCAAGGTATCCGTGACTTTGTTTTTCCAAAAAGTCAACAACAAATATGTGTCGGCATCATACCAGACAAGAAGTTGGAAGTGATTGAGGAACACAGTTGCTAAGTCCAAAAAACTGTCATATGCAGCAGAGGGAATTTCAATCTACCATTTTTATGCAACATGAGTCAAGTTCCTCTAGAAAATCCTCAACCGAATGGAATCACCGTTCAGTGAGTTTGAAGAGAACCATAGGTGAAAAGTGGTTATATGGGCACCTGGATCTTCACCAGCTTTTCCTTCAAACTTAGGAATGTCTAAAGGTAACTTAATAGGAACAAGTGGCCATGTGGCACTATGCTGCACCAAGTCATTCATCAACTTTGACAAGTCTGGCAAGTTTAAATTTTCCACAAAGGAAAGTTTAGGCCTAACCGAAGCTTGAAAATCATGATTTTGGGATGTAGAAGGATTTGTCCCCTGGTTCCGAAACGAAAAGGTGGGGTTGCCCCTAGCTGCCGGTTGTGAAGTAGTTGGACTAATTTGAAAAGGATTCCACCCGTAAGCTAGTGGATTACTTGTGTGTGGTGCATTATAAGTGGTTTGAGCCGCTCCAGATGAAACTGGAGTCTAAAAGATAGGAGTAGGTATCCCTCCACTAAAAAGAGAAAAGGGAGAGCTTGTGAAAGGGGTCAAAACCACTATTTGAAAACCTTGGCCAAAATTGTTTATGTTTTCGAACTGCATGCCCACATATGCAGGTGTAGGACCTACATAAGCAGTGGATGGGGGAATGTGCCCCCCATTCCAAGGGAAACCCTGAAAAAATGAGGATGATCCACTTGGACCACTCTGAGTAGTATGCATAAAAGAGGGGGAAACAAAAGGTGCACTAGGAATCCCAGTGACTACCCCACTAGAAGGATCTACGACATTGGAGGAAGTTAGTGGTTGAACCACCTGTCTACTTGGTGAAAAAGGTGCACTAGATGTACTTGGTATTGAAATGCCAACCAGGGGAGGTGGCACTCCTCCAGGAAACATGGCTGAAGTGGGGGTAGAAATACCCTCTCCAGAGCTAGCCATAACTCTACTCATAGGAACACCAATAACAGGTGAACTAAAGGGAATAAATTAAACGATCACATGATCATTTAAGCTAGTCAGAGGTGGGTTAAAATTCCTTGCAAACTCATCAGCATGAAAGTATTCAATATCTACTGTAGTTGTATATTCTTGGTTAGTCCTAGGTTCTGGTTCACTTGGAACTTCACTAAATCCTACTAGTTCAAATGAACTATCAGTATCTAGTATTTGCCTTTGAGGGGGAGGTGGAGGCTCCATTGTATCAGATGGAGGAAGGTTTTGCAACCTTCTTGACCTACGGAGAGGTTGGTCCTCCACAGCTAAAAATTTGACTCACACACACCTAAAGGCCAACTAAACATAGACAAACCAAGCAACATTCCCTAAAAATTTCCTAAAGTCACACACACACAGGAGATATAAGATATGCCTTCCAAAGAAAATTCTAGGATGATTAGGGCCCAGGTCCGACTAGTGAAGAATGATAGATGGTTACTTGGTGTCCCGTGAAGATGTTCTTAGGCACAAGAGATGGAATCACCCAACCTCCCTCCCACGCTGTCTACCGAGGTTACCTTCCAATTTTGTCCAAGGTATACCAGAAATAGCCTTTTGGTACCACCTGTGTATGATCCCTAGTGTCAAGAGACTAAAGGCTACCTCAACTACACTGAGAGTCTGGTGGAACATTCACAAGCTTGATCCTTATGCATGGGCAGGGTAGCAAAGTTTGAAACTATGTCAACACCAGCATCACATGGGGCCCAAGAGGTGGTATTGACAAGATCCCCAAACACATAAAAATACTGGTCTACGCTCGAACAAGGAATAAGAGGTTTATATCCTCAACCAGGTCCTCACACAGACTCGTGCTTAAATCCTATGTGAGAGGAGATTTCCAGATGGTCTCATGTAGAGGAATATTTACCTAGTGAAAGGCCAACTACGTCTGAAGTCAAATACTTATGGACAGTTAATACTCCCTAGTCCACAAGCCTAGCCTGAACTAGTTGATGTATGAACCTAGAAAAAGGAAATTTACTAGTAAAATTTTAATTAATCGTTCTGTTTAATTGGTTGTTTTTAGTCAAAGGTAGAGAGATGAAACTGTATGGTGTTATAGACTCAGCAGAAAGAAAGCAAAAATGATGTAAAAACTAGATTTTCAAAGCAAATGCAACTACAATGCCAAATTTTTCTTTTATTTTCTTGTAAAATGAAAGCTAATGAATTATTAAACAAAGAATGAGAAATTACAAGACTTCAAATTTTTAATTTTTCTTGAAAAATAACGAAAAAGAACACTAGATGCAACCTAATGCAAAAAGTATAAAAAATTGTTGTCTTTTCTTTTCAAAAAGTTTCAAAAATGATAATGCAAATAAATGAAAACTTGAGTAAGTTTGAAAAATATATGCATATAGCAACAAATGGTGCAAACAGGCCCTATAATAAGACACTTCACCCAAACTGGAAGAAATGACACAAAACCTAGACTTGGAAGAACTATCTAATAAAAAAATAATAGATCCAAAAAGGAAAGAATGACTTACTCAGACCACAAACAACAATACAAAGCATACAGTGTTTCCAATGACTGATCACTGAACCAAAACACAAGAATCCATACCTAATCCAAGTAGAAGGACCTAACCATTCACCAATGAATAAAGTCAAACACAAAAGCACTCAAGGACCTGAAAAATCAAGTAAACTATTAAATGTACAGACCTAAGACTTACAGTATCATGTCTGAAACAAAACCTTCCACAACCATCCGAGAGGACACAAAAATAGGGACAAGCAAGAACCCTATGAACTTAGAGAAACCTACAGGAATACATGACTGTTATAAAGACAAACCGCATATGATACGCGACTGTCCAGAAGGAAACCCACGTATACAAAGAGGAATACGTGACTGTTAACAAGACAACCCACATATGATGCCAATTTTTTTCAAAAATAAAAAGTGCTGACAAGCCCTGAACATGTAAAACTGAAAATCAAAGGAAAAACACAACAAAACACACCTAGAATAAAAAAAGAGAAAATACTGGTTAATAAGCCTACAGAGAGGACCTACAATAGGTTGGACTCCCCAGTGGAGTCGCTAGTTCTGTTGTTCAGGAAAACACACCCTTATAACCTAGGGCCTTTGGGGTTACCAAATTACTAACTAACTTGTAGACAATCAGCCATTTCAGGAATTGAAATAGAAATAGGAAGAAAACTAAGCATACCTTATTTATGAAGGTCGATCCTAGGTTTTCTTCTTCTCTTCAACTCGCTTCCACAGCTTCTAGGCTATCTCCAATCACCTACAAAGAACAAGATCTTCCTGCAATATATTATATATTATATCATTGGTTAATGAAACAACATATTCATAGCAATATAATTCATGAATCACAATATCCAAGAGTGCACAATACACAAAATTGGAAGAAGATCTTTCTTTATTGATAAACAAATGAGATGAGATTACAACCCAACTTCTGAGACAATGACTCCTCTGCAAACCGAGGATAGTGAGTTCTGTTGCTCCAAGATGTCTGAAGGCATACCACAAGCATAAAATTTTTCCATCAATTATGATTGATTAGCCTCAACCCCTACCCTCTATTTATACATGAGGAAAGGGAGATTTTTCAAAGGTTGAGATGGTTGAGGAAGTTGAGATAGTCATTAGAGGAAATTTGGGGTCTAAAATGGGCCTTATAAGAAAACATGCCAACAATAAATTTTGTGATTTTGAATTCAAGAACCAATAGAATTTCAATAAAATGAGTCAACCATAATGGTTGAATTGACATATTTCTCGTAAAAGAAAACTACGTTTTTTGTTCATATTTTCGACATATCTCCTTGTGTTTTTACTCAAATTTCAAGCGGGAGAGCTTGTTGGATGTTGAATTAAATTCCACATCCAATGAGCTCTCCCTCTCAGAATTTGAGTTAAAAGACAGGGACATATGTCGAAAATACGAACACAAAAAATAGTTTTTTTTTCATTCTTCCTCCAAAATTAATAACTATTATTTTATTATTTTAACTATTACTTTATTATTTTTCCGCACGGGTGTGGCTCAATGGCGGTTCCGTTGTAATGAAGTTGTTTTTCAATTGGAGGTCACGAGATCAATCCCACCCGGGTTTACCTGTGTCCCATGTCTTGCGGCGGGTGTGGGCACCTAGGGTTATAGTGGTAGCGGGAATGGATCCCTGGACCCCATGTCACGCGAGTACCAGCCCGGCCCCAGTTGCCGATTCCCCTAGTCAAAAAAAAAAATATTACTTTATTATTTTAACTATTATTTTATTATTTTCCTTAGGAGGTCCATTTTAGACCTCAAATTAACTCTAATTAGTATGTTTAAGGGCTCAATTGTCCTCAACTAATCGTGTTTATATTTTTTAACTTCAAATTAAGGTATACATGACTATTGATATAGTCAAGTTGCGTATGACACATTCCTTGCTTTAAGGAAACCCACGGGTGCAATGCATAGCGAGTTGCAATGCACATACTCGCATGTGATACATGGATTGCTATGAAAATAGTCCCGTATTCAACCCTAATGTCCAAACAAAAATATATTCAACTAGTAAGGTGATTTTGTATCAAAGGTCATTCCTATCTATATTTTTTTGGCTACTTCAATCCAATTTGTCCTTTTGTGTTTCGACACATTGGGTGTCAGTACTCGAACGGAGAAGTGCCATTTTACATGATAACAGCTTTTACTTTCTTTGGAATTTTCATAATGCTTTTCTTTATCTTGGGTGATCTCTTGTTCCCAATATCGTGTTCATTTCTCGAGGTGGATATACCATTCTCTTTATATTCTTCTGAAGCTTTTTCTTTTTCCATGGTCTCTCTGACCTAGGGAGCTTTGGGTTCCTCTTCTGAGATGTCGTTAATTGTTCTTCGAAATGATCTACAAGTCAAGATCAATTGCAGGATTAGAAACATTTTATTATTTCCAAAACATATCAATCTATTGTATCAAGATATATGTCACATAGTCATGCAACTATCTTATCTAATGCTACAACATTCATCCATATCTCGTACAAATACAATAACTTCTATATGCCTTCTACCCCAATGTTATTAAGAGTGTGTATTAATACCAATATGTCAGCAAAGAGGTTTCAATATAGATAATTAGCAATGGAATGGTGTACAACATCATTAAATTCTTACCCATCATGTGCAATTTAGTAGTATAAATGCAAACAATCAAACACGCATAATACATCAACTGAATATAAACAAGTGCACAACCAAATAATATCATGAAATGAAATTGAACACTTATCTTTGTTTGTTTGGTGGGTATACTCCTTCTTGATCCTTATGTTCTTTCAAGAATAACTGGAGTCTTTTACTTCATCATCTTCTTCATTCACAGCTGCATCCTTTCTTATCCAAATGTTGAGATGGATAAGAGGTTCTTCATGAGTTGAATCCTTCTAGATTAAAGTACATATTCATCATTGCTTGAGAAATCTTCTCTTTCTTATTTCAATTGTGAGATATTGATATTCAGTTGCTCTCATATTCTCTTATCTTGTTATGAGTCGAGCTTCTTATTGTGTGCGCTCTTCCCAGAGTTCGTTGAAGGTAATCATCTTCCTTCTAGAACACATTCCTTGAATGAATGAATACTATGATATTGGGAGGTCATTCAAGGTGGTCATAACAATATCTTATTTTTCAAATGCTTCAAGTTTTTCCTTGAATTGAGCAACCCTTGTGAAGTAGCACTACCTAGTCTCTGAGTTCTACATCTTCACATTCTTCAATTGGTTACTCAATGTTGTTTTCCTATTGATGTTCTTTCCTTCCAACAACTTCATCAAAGAATCAAACACTTGCTTTGGTGTATTCAAGGATGACACATGAGGGATGAGATGATCCTTAATAGAATATGTAATTAGTCTCTTAGATCTAGCCTCATCCTCATCTCCCTTAGGCTCTAGAAATTCCTTATTGATATACTAATCCAAGTCATTTTCTTCAAGGATCAGGGAGATCCTATACTTCCATGCTCAAAAGTTTTTAGCTTCACCAAGATTATCATCAAGCTGGGTGTGATTATTCATTTGGAAATAAGAACCTAAAATGGAAATAACAAGGATTTAGATCTTACCGATTTGAGGTGTCCGACCTGGTTCTAGATCTGCTTGATCTAGGGTTTGTCAGAGAAACCCTAATTTTCCAAAATTGGAATTTAAAACTTATGATTGGATAGGAGGATGCGCCTCTTCAAGGCTAGTTTTCCAATGTAATCCTTTTTTGAAAATAGTGGTGGGAAGATCCCGAAACAAGAAGCCATAGTTTCTCCAATTTCTTCTACATAATTGTCTAATATTGATTCAGTTGTATATCTGAAGTTTCTTGTCCTTAAGGTCTGAAACTTCTCAATGAGGTATCCTAATCTGTCTTATTTGAAACCCCACATGTTAGAGAACAATAGGATTCTCTAAGTGGGACTTATGCTAATTTTACAAAGGTAACTTGTTTCAGGACTGTTCAAAATCAAGAACTTGTATGGACTACCACGTGTCACTATTTCACCTTCAAGGTCTGAAACTTAGACCATAGAAACTACAGTCAATTCCCTACCTGCAACGTATTTAGAAATTTCATTTGGACCTTCCTATTCCGAGATATATAAATTCTCCCTAGGCCACATGTTTATGATTGTATTCTGGAGGATGATTGAACCCTGATTTGGAGGAATCATATCTTCTGAAGTATAGATAACCTGAGGCCAAAATTAGACACAAGTTAAATAAATATTCATCTTCTTCCTATCCAAGTTTAATATCCGGATCCTTCTCCAATATTGTTTTATGGGGAAAGTTCCAAGATGACTAGATTTAGTCTTCTAGGGTTTTCAAGAATGAAACCCTAATTTCTAGTAGTTGACATTGTAGCTATATTTCGGTTGCACAGTGCCTTCTTTCAGAGAGGCTCTGATAATTCTAAGTTAATTTACTTAGGATATTTATCTAAAAGAATAACAAACACATCAATACATTAAATATACTCAATATACACAAGACACATATTTTTTCATCAGGAAAACCATAAAGGAGAAAACCCTGCAAACTTCCTCAAAATAGTTCTGTCACAAAGACTATATCACAAGATAGAATAACCAGAGAACAATATGTATGCAGAAATTCTTTGTTCCTCATCTTCCTCTCTCTCTTAAGGCTCACATGAGAGAGCAAGTGAGTATGTGACAAATGAGGAGGTCTCCTCCCTTTTTATATTCTTTTGTTGAGTCATTAACTCAACTACTAGGTCAACCATGTTAACTTTGATGCCGACCTACATAAGGATACTCATAAATACATTTTCCTTTATTTAACCTAGGGACTATTTCCCCGAATTACAATGGAAGGTTTACCTCATTGACCATGCACAATGATAACATCCTGAAAGGAGGAACACACATATCCGATGGGGGTACAACAATACACAATAGTAATATACATCAGAATATATTTTGTAGTTACAATTAAAAAAACGGAGGGAGCCCACCTCATAGCATGCAACAAAAGTTGAAACGAAATGATGAACTCACAGGTTTCATGAATCGCAAGTTTGATATTATCTGCTTCAAAAAGTCATTTTCCCTAAATACAATTGAACGGGTGATAAATAAATTCAAAAGAAGTTTTTACAGAAATTATGTCAACAATTTTTTCATCCCTCAAATCAAGCATGAGGCTTCTACTTATTACATTTTCATAATTATTACCCTCTTAGGTTAACTCGAGCAATATGGAGATTAATTGTTTGAAAATATCCCATAATCTAAGAATGAGGAGGGACTTCAAGTCTCATCAATTAAACTCGATTTTCTTTCCTCCTTCATTTGGACAACTAAGCTAGAATTTTACCAATGCTATCTGTTGTGTGTCCCTTGATCCCACATTTATCCACATAGGATGCTCACCCACTTATTAGCTCATTAAAAAGTGCATTGAGCAATGAAAAATCATCACACTCCACCATGATTTGAAAATTAACTATAATCATATCCTATCCTACATAAGAGGGTGATATTTATCCTTGATTGTGCTCCATAACACTTAGAACAGGGGTTCAAAGACTGTAATTAATACCTATATTTTATCCTTCTTGTATCCTGTGGACTTGAATATGTTACACATTCTTTTGTAACCCATCCCCTTTGTCTATTGAATTATCCTATTGTGCCATAAATTCTTTGATATCCCATGAAACAATCTTGGGTGCTCCTGGGTGTTGGTAATATCCCATGCTTTGTTCTTCTTTGGCCAAAATCCTTTCCTATTCTTCATTTAGGTTTTCCTTGATGGCCATAGGAAGGAAGAATGGGTGGTTCAACTTTGTTCCAACCCATTTTAGCTTGTTCCTCTGTAAATATTCCTTGTCCATCTTTTTCTTGAACAAAGCAATATCTAACCTCTTGTGAGAGTGTGGTTCTCTCTTCCTTAAGTCCATAGAATTTTTTCCCACCTATCCCTTATAGATTACTTTGAATCCTCAAGGGTACTTTGGATATTTATATCAAAATGTTTAATAACCTATTGTTGCTTCTCCATAAGGATGGGAATTAGGTCCTCGTCGGCTGTCAAAGCATCGTGGTCCCAGATCACTATTCCTTGGTGAGATGCTTCTACTCTAATACAAAATGTATTTTCCCATTCCTCTGATAAAATATATAAGTAGACATCCTAATCTATTTCTATCTCATGGTTAATTTCCCTTCACGACCCCATCCAAAAATACAAAGCCTAGTAAAAAGGTGACTATGAGTCTGACATCCTGGGCTGGGAATCTGAATGTTTGACTTAGAGGGTGAAACTTGTTACAACCAAAATGATAGGGAAACAAATCCCCTAAGGGAAAGGGGTGTTCAGGAAAAGTAAAGGCATGGGAACCCAATGAATGATGACTAAGAAACATCATGGTAGTTGTGAATGCTGAGAGAATAAAGAGTCATATTTACTTACTAACACAATGTTCGGTTGAATATTAAATCTGAGTCGTTTAAGAAACAACGCTCTACTCATTTGAGAAAACAAGGGGGCCATGCATTTTTATAGTATGGCGAGTTAATCCTTCCATTAAAAAATATTCTATACCAATCCCACTATTCCAAGAAGGTTATTATTGGTAAATTTAGATGTACGAAAGAAAAGGCTCTTACATATAAACATAGATTAATCATATAATATATATGTGTGTGTGTGTGTGTGTGTGTGTGTGTGTGTGTGTGTGTTCCTAGAGGTAAAAGGAAAGAACAAAAGATTTACATGGCATAGAACCTCTATAAGACCTTTTTTGTTCTTAGAGTAAAAATGACTCTAGAAAATGTTAGATTGAAATGATTTTGGCACATGCTTATCAAGTATGCATAGGTATTTTTAAAATAAGAAATATATTAAACATAAAGGTTAATTGTTAATCCCACATGCACTCGGGAGAAGGAAACGAGGGACCTACACATTATAAAAGGGAGAGAAGTGCAAAAGAAAGGGGTGTGCCCTTTGAAGTTTTATAATCTCAGGAGAGTTTATAGTCTTATAGAGGGTTCGGGTAACCCTGAAAGGAAAAGGACCCAAGTCCATTGTCAGGAAGGGATGTGATCTCCTAGCGAATCGATCAGTGTTTATCTTTTTGCATTTTTGGTTGTCTGTTTGTCTGCATTAATTTTATTATGCTCATGATTCTTATCCATCCAAGGAATGCATTATGGTTTGGATCGGATTTATTGTTTAAAATCGCTGTTTATTTTTAACCCAGAGAAGGCATTATAGCTTGGATCGGCTCATGGTCTGAATGCTGTTATTTATGCTCACAGTCTGGTGTATGCTTGATAATTTAATCTATGCTTAGTAAAAAAAAGAAAAAGGATGTTATTTTGGTTCTGGTGAAGGCGATATGTTATTATTTAAACATTACTAGTTGATTCCCACGATTTGTGTCCAGATCTGTCCATTGCTAATTAATGCTCACAATTTGGAGTCTGGATCTGAAATTGCTTTATAGCTTGTTTTTGTGCATGTCTGAACACTGTGTATTATGGTTACGATTTCCAGAAAGAAATCGATTTGGATGCTTTTTTTTTAATTCTTTATAAACTCTGTATCCTTGCACCATGATTTCCAGAAAGAAATCGATTTAAAGGCTTGTTGATTCTTTTTAAACTCGGTGCCTTTGTACCACATTATCCAGCAAGGAATCGATCTGGATCTATGAGTTGTTATTTATTTAAAACTATGTTTATTGTGCAAAAGATTGATCTAGATGTTTTAGATTGTTCCTCTAAAGTTAAACCCTTCTTTGTGCAACGTTTTTTGGCAAAGAATCGATCTGCAACTTTAAGGTTTGATCTTTATTTAACTCTAATTGATTATGCAACGTTTTTCAGCAAGGGTTCAATATGGATCTTTGAGCTGTTTAAAACTCTGTTTATGGTGCCAAGTTATCGATCTGTGTATCGGGTTATATCTTTTGTAATCTCTGTTTTAGAGCCACCAATTCAGGAAGGATAAGCGATCTGCATTTTGATTATTTTCTTTTTAAAAATCTCTGTTGGTGCCAAGATATTGATCTGGGTATTGGGTTTTATTTCTTAACAAATCCCTGTTTGTGCCATGATCCGAGAAATGATGTCGATTGCAATTTTGATTATTATTCGTTATAAAATCTCTGTGCCACGATTTTCAGAAAATATCTGTAGTTTTGAATATCATCCCTTTTAAAATCTTTGTGCCATGATCTTCATCGCCTGAAGATTGCTTTATAGCTGGCATATATGCATGTCTAAACACTATTTAGTTTGGCCACGACTACAATCAATCCGGGGATTTAATGTTTTGAATGCTTTGTTATTCTGTAAAATCAATCTGATATTTTGATAACTGATTTTATGCTTGTCGAACTCTATCTTTGCTTTATGCCACCTTTGAGCGAAAATTTTTATCAGTGATGGAGTGATAGTTTGATTTATTAGTTATATTTGTGATTTTTGGTATTCATGTCGCTCCCTATGTCTGCCATCGATCTATTTCTGTATGGAGTACAAAGGTAATTCTTGCAATAGTACTGATCCAGGTTGTGAATAATGCCTCTGTTTGGGGTTCATGCTCAAACTGGAAGTAATGGGTTGAAGGCGGAGTTTAGTCTAGATGTTTTCACATCCTAAAAGATGGATTCTGTAATAATGTATTAAGATGGAATTTTAAAATGTTTAGAGTTTTATGTTTTATGTTTTAAATATTGTAACTCTTTCAGACCCAGAAGTAATCAAAGACATAGCATCCTACTGTCGTAAGAGCTTAAGTTGTCTTTGATGCCAAGTGCCAACTCAGGGTGTTTTGGTCATGAGCTCATAGAACCGGTATCAGTTGAAAACTAACTGATGATGCAAAGTCAAGGATGAATTGATTTGTATCAGATAAGCCACATCATTGTACCCCCTTTATGGATGAATTAATAAAACGACTAACAAAGCTTGGTGGACATAGCCTCGTGGACGAGGTGAACCACGTGAATATGGTTGTCTCGCCTTTGTATTCTTTTTATGCTGTGCATTCTCCTTTTCTTTACATAATGATGTTAGTATAAATGATTGCTGGTGAAAAGGTTACTAAACGTATCTGCAGACATTCAATTCAAAAGCACATTACATGGATGGTTTAAAGCTCTATTAAAGAGAAGAATTTTTTATTTTTTTTTTACCCATTTTATCTATTTCCGCAACAAGGTACTTTGGGGATGTTACATATGGTATTAGAGCCAGCTACAACACTAGACCCTTAAGAATGGGCTAACATGATAGTTTTGCAGGAAAGTCGAATTACCTTCGGAAGAAATTGCGACACGATTTTCAATGGTCGAATTGAAACCAGATAAGTACCATGACAAACACTTATTTAAGTTTACTTGCATATTGAATATTTGGTCTCTAGTATAAAAGTATCTTTTTCTAGAAATACAAAAGGGAGGAATATAGACACATTCTTAAGGTGAGCTAGAATGTTTTCAAATTATTTTAGTGGCAGAAATGGAAGTCTCTATCCTTACACCTATTTTCTCTTATAAAAGAATTTCTTTCTGTATTGCTATTCTTATGGCGAGTCATGCTCAAAGTTAGTTAAAGTTGATAAGGGTGCTACAGGTAGTGACTTGGAAGATCTTACTCATAGTCTTAGGACTCTATTCTGGATAGTTGTGATAGGTGTAAGTTTGAATTATCATCAAACATTCTTGCTTACTCTTTCCTTTGAGAACAAACACAATTTTCCATCTTAATGTCATTAACCATGTTATAAAGGAAGAATCACCCTTCGATACCATCTAGATATGAAAAGATAGACCTGGTATTATTACTAAGAAATAATTTAGACCAATTACTAATTCAATGTTATGGTTGGTTACTGGTTTAAGACTAGTTAAGAGAATAATACTGCCTAGCTCCTTTTACATTAAGCGGTATATTCCAATGTTTTGAAATGCAATACTTATTTGAATTGGGCCTATACGAATCTTGAATAAAGCAATGACTATAGTTGTTCTCATCTGGGCAGTGTTATACTAAGTTGTAGACTCTATTTAACTATATGAAGAGTTGGAAAAAAATATATGAAAAACAACTTGTTGTACTACAAATAACAATATCACACCTAAGTTGGAAATCTTCGTTGAACAACACTGCTGTGCATATTTACTGATGATAATTAAGTAGATGGCACAAAAAAAAATATATGACAAGTAATGAGATCATGTTTAGATTTAGGATTTGTTTGAGGGGGTTGTCTTCTTGACTGCATCTTGATATAACTAATGTCTAAAACCAGCATGTTGCATTGAAGTTGTTAAGCTCAATTCTAGATTGATTTTTTTTCCTCTATTAAAGTCAGGTATTGAATTTGGTGAGGTAATAAAATATTGGAAATTTTTTGCAACCATGTATGTGGATTAAGAATCATAGGAGCTGTTGTCAGACTTGCCATCTATTAAAGTAGATTAGGAGAACTAAATATGTGATATTAAGTAAAACTTCATGCAATTAGGTTTGAAGTTTCACCCGATATTTTGATTTCAGCTATCATGATCTTTTATAATGGTAACTTTGCTCTTCTGCCTCAAAACATGAGCAAAAATGAGTATTGACATGTTGAATATACAAGGCATAGGATCAAATTTCAAGTGGTGTTATGTAATGGCATTCACTTGTATTTCTTCTAAGCACTACACAAAATCATTAAAGGTAGTATGGGAGCATAATTAACTAGACTTATTTATAATGCACTATTAATAAGTTTTTAGGCTCTTAACAGGGCTGGCAATGGTACCTAGAATTTTCCAAGGCAAGTTAAACTTGTGTCTTACATCACCTTAGGATGCTGCATTGAACACCTTATGGTAGGTCCTGTAACAGGTTTTGGGAGTCTAAATACACTATGTTTCATTATGGGCGTTGTTCTTAAGCAACACTGACTGAGGCCTAGAAAAGAGTAATAGGTGTTGTTTTAAGTTCAAGGTCTAGCACCCAAACTGTAAAGTAAAATGTGTGACAATAGTACAAAAGAAAAGTCACTTCAGATTCTCGGATTCGTAGAATGGTATTCGAGTGGTGTATTAACATTAATTCTCCAACATACAAAGGGATTCAGTTAAATCCCCACCAGTTGCATATTAAGGAAATGCTTTAATGCTTGTTTGTTAAAAAACTATTGGTTGTTGTACTTCTTTAAAGACGTTGTTTTGGTATTTGCTTAACTTGTCTTCCGCACCACATCTGAATGAAAAATGTACATGGTGTCGAATGGAAGTGTTAAAATGCATAAACACTAACGTTTTATTAAAAAATTGTTGGTCGCTAAAAAAAAACAATTGTGCTGGCTGGGCCCACTTGACAGGTTGAACAAATTATCGGCTCTCAAAGGTGGTTCCATGAAGAGAATGTGAGGAAATTGGCTGGACCAAACCCTTGAGGCTCCTCCTACATGTGGGCACATCAAATAGCATATGACTTGAGTCCTAAACCTGAGGTGGAGTTAGGTGTTGTTAGGGAATTGCTATCATCATGTCATAAATTATAGCTTTTGAAATAATGGTGAATGATGATATAAGTGTATACTAATTGGTTTCTAAAGATGCTATCTTGTGAACTGTTATAAAGTAGAATGTGTATTGCTTATAAGGAGTTCTAATTATATTTCATTAGCTACTAAATGAATTCTAAGTGAATGCAGAACCTGAATGAAAGGTTGTGGTGAAGAGATTCAGGTTAGATGCAATTTTTCAACTATTGTAATAACTGGCATGCAAGTAAAGCCTAGGAATCAGGTTGTGCACATAGAGACTATTGATCCTTCTTACATACTCACAAGGTACGACAACAAATCTTTAAAATCATGAAATTGGATTTACTTACGAACTTGGGCTACAATGCAGCTGAGGTAAGTAATAAAATGCATTGTGTTTAAATTCAATAAATGCCTTAGTGGTAGAAAGAGTACGCTAGTATAAAGGCTCTTATTTGATGAATGAGAAATGAAGTAAGACATGAATTATGACAAAAAGTTTGATGTCTTTAATATGATAAACTGGCCACCTATGGAGTTATTGCAGGCATGGGAAAATTGTGGCCATGAGGAAGGCTAAAGCTTTGGGACTGTAATGAGTTAAGAAGATATGAGAAAGATCTCATGTGCATAAAGTTGTCACCATGAGGAAGTGGTGATGGAGGTAGTGGTTGAAAGCTACCTTGTTTTCCCCTGGGCCAGCGAGGGACCACTATGCATTCTGGGGATGTCTAGATGTAAGAAATTTTGGTTAAGACTCGTTCCGCACACATTGAGAGGACTGTCACAAGAGTGGGGGACTCTGTGAAGAGAATAACCTCTAGGAGCTGTGGTGGTGTGCGAGAACAGAGGTGCCTCAGCTTGGTGAAGCACCCTGAAGAGCACAAAAATGAGATACACTTAAGGAAGGGTATCATCCTTGTGTTGGGTGGATTGAATTGGTACAATTGGAGTACTGTTAGCACTTGGTGTGCTGGGATGGAGGACATCTACAGAAAGGAATAATGGCAAAGCGCCCTGAATAGCACAAGAAGGAGATACGCCTAAGGAAGGGTATCGTCCTTGTGTTGGGTGGCTTGAATTGGTACTTGGAGTACTGTTAGCACTTGGTGTGCTGGGATGGAGGACATCCAGAGAAAGGAATCATAGTGAAGCACCCTGAATAGCACAAGAAGGAGATACGCCTAAGGAAGGGTATTGTCCTTGTGTTGGGTGGCTTGAATTGGTACTTGGAGTACTGTTAGCACTTGGAGTGCTAGGATGGAGGACATACAAAGAAAAGAATAAAGCCAGGAAGAGGTATGTGCATTACAGGTAAACTTGTACCCATGAGTTAATATGTCTATTTATTTGGCAAACAAAACTGACATGTATATTGGAACCACTGTGGATTGTGGGAATTGTATAATGTGGATTTCTGAGTTATACATTGTTTTCAATATCGATGCTAGTATATATGCATGTGTATGCTTATAAATGCAAGATGAGGACCCAATCGGAGTAGGAAGTATAAATCAAGAAATAAATAAACAGGTAACACCGAAAACGGTGTTAATGTTGGAGACATCTACCATCATACACACTCTTTCGGTCAAATTGGCCTAGTTAAACCACTATCCTAAGTTTAATTGACATCAGTGGAGCATTAATTTCCATCATCCAGTCACACCCACGCCTACCTATAGTCAAGGAGGCTAACTTATCCTTCTCCTATAGTCAAGGAGGCTAACTGGAGCACTCCGGGAGTGATCTGTGTGACATTAATGCACCTAATTGCTAACTGGTGGTTCAACCAGTCAGTTGCAGTCAGTTAAGGTGCCTCCATTCATTAAATATATTATTTAATGATTATTTATTATTATTTGATGAACTGGAGTCAACAAGGAGCCTCCACAAACTTCCGATGGTCAGTTCAACTTCAGTTAACCTCATCGGGGTTCATTGAAGTCATGGAGCACTAGCACTTGATGGTTGGATTGTTATGACATGTGTTTGATCTCCTTTAGTTGAGATTCAGTCATTTATTGCACTCCAACTTTAGTTAGGGTTTGGTGAGTCAATTAGGGTTTTGGTCAAGTGGTTAACTAAGTGAGATTGAATGGTTTAGAGTCAGTTAAGCTAGACTCACTCAATAAATTCAAATTGTCTCCTTAGGTATTCGAATTCTTCATGGATTTAAGCCATTGCTCAGCATTGGTATTGTAACCCTTTATTGTTTATTAAATATACAGAGAGGAAACCAATTCTGGCCTCGATTATTTCCAATTCATGAGTATTTGTCAATTATTCTTTGATGATTTTGATTCCTAGTTCCTAGATCATGTGCAAGAATTAATATGGTATCAGAGCTTACGGCGGGACAAAGAACAATCTCTCAAGAACAATATTTTTGACATATTTCTCCATGGAAAGTGAGCAATAGCTCAAAATTCCAGCACTGCACCAGAAGCCAAGGCTTACCACTTAATACCCCAAGTAAAGAACTTGTTGATCAAGCTTGCTTGATTGACTATGCTGGGTGTGATGAAAGCCTAAATGTGCAAGCTGTCTGACCTTACGGTGCCCCTTTTGTTTTGATTTGCAGGTCTTAACAGGTACAACCTCGAATGGACTCATCAATCCCTCTTCTCACCCCATTCACAAGCTATTCGGAATGGAAGTTGAAGATGATTGCATCTCTGAAGAGACGAGGTCTCTATGAGCTGTCTATTGGACTTGGAAAAGAGTCTTATGAGAATGAGAATGACTGGCTAAATGATGGTGATAGAGATTTTGGAGCAATATGTCTAGCCCTTTCTCCTAGCTTGTACTACCTTATTGATTCTGCTGAATACCCAAAGAATTTCTGGCCAATATTGGACAGAACCTTTGGCAAGCACAATGAGGATCATAATAGTACTTTGGAGATTACAGCCAGCACCACAAGAGTTATTTTATCAAAATTCCCAGCCTCTACTCTCTCTGATGAAGTTGTTCAAGATGAAGATGAAGCAGAATCTTCTACACATTCAATTCAAATTGAAGAAAGTCTCCATGAAGTGAATCCTTCTCTTGATGCTTTAGAAGTTCATGAGATATCTGATATCTCATCTTCTCATATTGCTGAAACAGAAGAAGACATTTGAATCTCTGATATTGAAGAAAAACACTGCTGTACTTCCATGCAAACATTCACCGATGATTTTCCTTTGAATTCTGTGCAAAATTTACCAGTAATTGCTTTCGAAAGTGACGAGAAATTTGATTTTTCTCCCTCCAATGTTGTTGCTGGTGTGCAAATATGTAAAAACTTGGATATTTTGGAAGAAATATCAGATTATAAGAGTGACACATTTGCTCCCCATGATCTAGATCTTCCATCAAATTCCTACAGGATTGCATGCACCAAAATTCAGAATTTTGAAGAAAAAGACAACTGTGCATCCACCGTCTCGGTTGACCATACCTTTGGATCTGATATGAACCTTATTGGATCTGATATGATATTATTTGGATCTGATCTGATATTGCTTGGTTCAAAATTTCAGTTTCATAAACCTTCAGTATTGCTTGTAGCTGTTCTCATCAACGGTGTGAAGAAACAAGTGCCGCAAGTCTCCTACAAAACTGCTGCTGGGGATTTGATTTCATTTCATAGTTTTGGATATGTTGTGAACTTATTTAGATATGATTTACATTCTGATCTGATATTATTTGGTTCATATTTTAAAATCCAAAATCCTTCAGTCATGCTTGTAGCTGCTCTCACCAATTTCGGTGTGAAAAATCAAGTACCGCAATTCTTCTTCAAATTTACTAATGGGGATTTGGTGTTAGTTTCCTCTTATGAGGTTGATGATATTTTATTTTGTGAATCATTAGATATTTCTGAAGCTATATCAGATTATGGAGCTCAAGCATTCGCTCTCCAGAGTCCTAGGGATTCTCTACCTTTGGTCACAAGCTCATCTCCTCACAGAACTAGTAAAGAGGAAGACATTCTGCATCCGCTTGGACACTTGCTCCTAAAAATTGGGGCTGATTTTACCACTCATGGTTTTCTGTTCAGGGCTGCAACATATCAGTTTCTTGAGTGGTCCACACATGGTTCAAATTCTTAAGAACCTTTGCTCTCTCTTCAGATGATTTCAGCTACTCTACATGGGTCCAGTTCTCACCGTGCAGCTGTTTATATTTCTGATTCAGTTGAGTGCATTGTTTTTCTTCCAAAGTGGAATATTCCTCCAGACATATTCATTTAGTTTGGATTCAGAGGTTCACATGCACAGTCTTAGGATGCTACTGCATAGAAGAATAAATTCTTGATTTACTGCTTAGTTTGAGGGGAATATTTTTCCCATGAGGTTTTCCCCGTTTCCTTTTTATATTAAGCAGTTACTTTATTGTACAGGGTGACCTATGGCCTTAGTTTCCGGGGCCCTAGAATTTTATGCATCTATGTTTTCTAACTCTTCCTGAGTATAGCTTAAGGGGGGGTGTTGGAGACATCTACCATCATACACACTTTTTCGGTCAAATTGGCCTAGTTAAACCACTATCCTAATTTTAATTGACATCAGTGGAGCATTAATTGCCATCATCCAGTCACACGCACGCCTACCTACAGTCAAGGAGGCTAACTGGAGCACTCCGGGAGTGATCTTTGTGACATTAATGCACCTAATTGCTAACTGGTGGTTCAACCAGTCAGTTAAGGTGCCTCCATTCATTAAATATATTATTTAATTATTATTTATTATTATTTAATGAACTGGAGTCAACAAGGCGCCTCCACCAACTTCTGATGGTCAGTTCAGCTTCAGTTAACCTCATCGGGGTTCATTGAAGTCATGGAGCACTAGCACTTGATGGTTGGATTTCAATGACATGTGTTTGATCTCCTTCAGTTGAGATTCAGTCATTTATTGCACTCCAACTTCAGTTAGGGTTTGGTGAGTCAATTAGGGTTTTGGTCAAGTGGTTAACTGAGTGAGATTGAATGGTTTAGAGTTAGTTAAGCTAGACTCACTCACTGAATTTGAATTGTCTCCTTAGGGATTCGAATTCTTCATGGAGTTAATCCATTGCTCAGCATTGGTATTGTAACCCTTTATTGTTTATTAAAAATATAGAGAGCAAACCAATTCTGGCCTCGATTATTTCCAATTCATGAGTATTTGTCAATTATTCTTTGATGATTTTGATTCCTAGTTCCTAGATCATGTGCAAGAATTAATAGTTAATGCTAAGGGGGGAAGGATGTAATTTCCCTTCACAACCCCATCCAAAAATACAAAGCCTAGTAAAAAAGCGACTATGAGTCTGACATCCTGGGCTGGGAATCTGATTGTTTGACTTAGAGGGTGAAACTTGTTACAACCAAAATGATAGGGAAACAGATCCCCTAAGGGAAAGGGGTGTTCAGGAAAAGTAAAGGCATGGGAACCCAATGAATGATGACTAGGAAACATCATGGTATTTGTGAATGCTGAGAGAATAGAGAGTCGTATTTACTTAATAACACAATGTTCGGTTGAATATTAAATCTGAGTCGTTTAAGAAACAATGCTCTACTCATTTGAGAAAAGAAGGGGGCCATGCGTTGTTATAGTATGGAGAGTTAATCCTTCTATTAAAAAATATTCTATACCAATCCCACTATTCCAAGAAGGTTATTATTGGTAAATTTAGATGTACGAAAGAAAAGGCTCTTACATATAAACATAGATTAATCATATAATATATATATATGTGTGTGTGTGTGTGTGTGTGTGTTCCTGGAGGTAAAAGGAAGGAACAAAATATTTACATGGCATAGAACCTCTATAAAATCTTTTTTGTTCTTAGAGTAAAAATGCCTTTGGAAAATGTTAGGTTGAAATGATTTTGGCACATGCTTATCAAGTATGCATAGGTATTTTTAAAATAAGAAATATATTAAACATAAAGGTTAATTGTTAATCCCACATGCACTTGGGAGAAGGAAACGAGGGACCTACACATTATGAAAGGGAGAGAAGTGCAAAAGAAAGGGGCACACCCTTCGAAGTTTTATAATCTCAAGAGAGTTTATAGTCCTACAGAGGGTTCGGGTAACCCTGAAAGGAAAAGGACCCAAGTCCATTGTCAGGAAGGGGAATGATCTCCCAGCGAATCGATCAGTGTTTATCTTTTTGAATTTTTGGTTGTCTATTTGTCTGCATTTATTTTATTATGCTCATGATTCTCATCCATCTAAGGAATGCATTATGGTTTGGATCGGATTTATTGTTTAAAATTGTTGTTTATTTTTAACCCAGAGAAGGCATTATAGCTTGGATCGGCTCATGGTCTGAATGCTGTTATTTATGCTCACAGTCTGGTGTATGATTGATAATTCAATCTATGCTTATTAAAAAAAGGAAAAACATTGTTATTTTGGTTCTGGTGAAGGCGATCTATTATTATTTAAACGTTACTAGCTGATGCCCACGATTTGTGTCCAGATCTGTCCATTGCTAATTAATGCTCACGATTTGGAGTCTAGATCTGAAATTGCTTTATAGCTTGTTTTTGTGCATGCTTGAACACTGTGTATTATGGTTACGATTTCCAAAAAGAAATCGATTTGGATGCTTGTTTTTTTATTCTTTATAAACTCTGTATCCTTCCACCACGATTTTCGGAAAGAAATCGATTTAAAGGCTTGTTGATTCTTTTTTAACTCGATGCCTTTGTACCACATTATCTAGCAAGGAATCGATCTGGATCTATGAGTTGTTCTTTATTTAAAACTCTATTTATTGTGCAAAAGATCGATCTAGATGTTTTAGATTGTTCATCTATTTAAACCCTGCTTTGTGCAACATTTTTCAGCAAAGAATCAATCTGCAACTTTAAGGTTTGATCTTTATTTAAATCTGATCAATTATGCAACGTTTTTCAGCAAGGATTCGATCTGGATCTTTGAGTTGTTTAAAACTCTATTTATGGTGCCAAGTTATTGATCTGGGTATCGGGTTATATCTTTTGTAATCTCTATTTTGGAGCCACCAATTTAGGAAGGATAAGCGATCTACATTTTGATTATTTTCTTTTTTAAAATCTCTGTTGGTGCCAAGATATTGATCTGGGTATTGGGTTTTATTTCTTAATAAATCCCTGTTTGTGCCACGATCCAAGAAATGATGCTGATCTGCAATTTTGATTATTATTCGTTATAAAATCTCTATGCCACGATTTTCAGAAAAGATCTGTAGTTTTGAATATCATCCCTTTTAAAATCTCTGTGCCATGATCTTCATCACCTGAATATTGCTTTATAGGTAGTGTATATGCATGTCTAAACACTGTTTAGTTTGGCCACGACTACAATCGATCTGAGAATTTAATGTTTTGAATTCTTTGTTATTCTGTAAAATCAATCTAATATTTTGATAACTGATTTTATGCTTGTCGAACTCTGTCTTTTCTTTATGCCACGTTTGAGCTAAAAGTTTTATCTGTGGTGGAGTGATAGTTTGATTTATTAGTTATATCTGTGATTTTCGGTATTCATGTCGCTCCTTATGTCTGCCATCGATCTATTTCTGTATGGAGTACAAAGGTATTTCTTTCAGTAGTACTGATCTAGGTTGTGAATAATGCCTCTGTTTGGGGTTCATGCTCAAACTGGAAGTAATGGGTTGAAGGCGAAGTTTAGTCTAGATGTTTTCACATCATAAAAGATGGATTTTGTAATAATGTATTAAGATGGAATTTTAAAATGTTTAGAGTTATATGTTTTATGTTTTAAAGATTGTAACTCATTCAGATCCAGAAGGAATCAAAGATATAGTATCCTGCTGTCGTAAGAACTTAAGTTCTCTTTCATGCCAAGTGCTAACTCAGGGTGTTTTGGCCATGAGCTCATAGAACCGGTATCAGTTGAAAACTAACTGATGATGCAGAGTCAAGGCTGAATCGATTTGTATCAGATAAGCCACATCATTGTACCCCTTTTATGGATGAATTAATAAAATGACTAACAAATCTTGGTGGATGTAGCCTTGTGGACAAGGTGAACCACGTGAATATGGTTGTCTCACCTTTGTATTCTTTTGATGTTGTGCATGCTCCTTTTCTTTACATAATGATGTTAGTATAAACGTTTACTGGTGAAAAGGTTACTAAATGTATCTGCAAACATTCAATTCAGAAGCACATTACATGGATGGTTTAAAGCTCTATTAAAGAGAAGAAAAAAAAACTTTGTTTTTTTACCCATTTTATCTATTTCCGCAAGAAGGTACTTTGGGGACATTACAGTGTGGTTCTCTCTTCTTTAAGTCCATAGAATTTTTTCCCACCTATCCCTTATAGATTCCTTTGAATCCTGAAGGGTACTTTGGATATTTATATCAAAATGTTTAATAACCTATTGTTGCTTCTCCATAAGGATGGGAATTAGGTCCTCGTCGGCTGTCAAAGCATCGTGGTTCCAAATCACTATTCCTGGGTGAGATGCTTCTACTCTAATCCAAAATGTATTTTCCCATCCCTCTGATTAAATATATAAGTATACATCCTAATCTATTTCTATATCATGGTTAATCTAGGAATAAAGCGCCCTCATCTCGAAATCAACTCTTTTTATCTCATGATTCATCCATGAACAAAGCGCCCTCAACTGGAAATCACCAATGTAAGGATTAGGAGTCCGTTCAAAGGAACGAGACACAAATAAATTGTGGAGATAAAATTCACACAGTTGATCTTTCTCAAGGTCTGTGCTTTCTAATGAAGCATCCACATAATCCTTTTTCTCGATGCGAAAACCCTTCCTTCCTTTATGTTTTGTAAAAGGTTTTGAGATTGGACATGGGGTTCCCTTGATTCTCTACAAGTCATCAATGAGAATGTGGATAAATTATTTCTAGTAAATATTGGGAATATATGATGATAATTCCTTGCAGACAATTAGTTTAATTAACCCATGGTGTGCCAGGGAATCCTCCTTCCCTTGTGCCACTTTTCAACTCATTTCCCACATAGACTTTATTAAATATAAAGGAATGTTAATGTTATTATTTGGTTGGATGTGAATTTTATTTCTAATGATTTCTAACATACTAAAGTTGAATGTGGGAACATGACTGAGCCTCCAAGAACAGGTGATATACTTGAAAATAGAAGCTGTAATCTCGTCCCAAGATCTTGGCATTGTTTCCCTTTTAGCACCGTTTTTATCTTCTTCATACTTTTCTCCCTTTGTAAAGAAAATCTATTTGGTCTTTATAGCAATTTCTCTATTATCCTTCCCATAATGTAATCCTTGTGGAATACCTATGTAGGATGATAACTTCTCTTCATTTACATGAATTTGTAACTGTTTTACCCTTGTCACGTACTCCTCTTCTTTAATATGTTTGAGATTCTTTGCAAACTCTAGGGCTACGTCCAGGTCATAGCCATTAAAACTAATGATAAAGGTTTTCCACCTTGTTGTGTGGAGGAATTTTAAAACCTCTCGGTTATCATATAAAAGGGAAGGATCTACCAGTTCACTCTTTTTTAAATTAGCAGTCATTCTATAGACACCGATTTGAACCAACTGAACACATAATAAGCTGATAGACAAAGGGTAACTTACTTGTGGTTCTTGACTGGATTTAGTAATTGTTTCCTTTGGTTTGCTTCTTAGATGACTATGTATGGATCTGATATCTTTGCACCTTCCTTGTTCTCTGCTACAGACTCTGGTTTGAATGAACACAGAACAACTACCCTCATACTAAATATTCCCGCATTTATTTTCCTTATTACTTCGTCATTTTCCACTTCTTTGATTCATCTGTAATCAAGATCATCAGTAGAATTGACACATAAGTTTTGGTTATTCCTCTCGTTCATCTCATCCACCACCCAAGATTGATATTTCTATTATGAATGTGCAATTATTACAAGACATGGAAAAATCCTCGTCCCTCTTTTGAATTTTGCGCTACCTCCCCCTTACGAAGTGTGAGTTGTCCTCAACTTTGTTTTCGGTAATTATGATTCTATAGGTAGGATAGATTCTAGGAAATTTAAAAATAATGAGGTTTGTAATTGTTTTTCAATGCTTAATGTACCTTTAAGTGTTGACATGATGGTTGACGTGATGGAAGGTGGTAGATGTATCTGTAGTTGAGTTATACTAGGTTAATAGTTGATTTGTACATTTATGTAGTTGGAGGCATTCACTTGATTTCGTTATTGGCTCGCTTGATTATGTTGTTAGTTGCTTTTCTTGCTCGCTTGATTTAACTACTACATGGCTTGAATATGTTTTCAGATTCTTGGTTTAGATGTTGGAATGCTTCAAAATTTAGCAGTTGACTGGATTGATTATGTCATTGGCTACTTTGTCAAGTTATTTATCTGATTTTTTCATCTTTTTTCTTTCTTTTGTTTCATTTTTTCATTTTCTCTCTTTTTTTTCCATGATAAAAAAATAGATATGCTGAAATAATGTAACTTTGAAGAATATTCTACTTGTAATTCACATTATTATTATTACTCCTTAGGGAGATGTCACTAATGTAAAAGGTCATGTAAAAGTCATGAGGTAAACCCTACGGTGTAAGTCGGCTCAATAACACCCTCAAAAGAATAATATAATTATTATTGCAAGATTTCCTATGTAGGTTGACCCTATTAGTTAGATGGGTCAGCCTAGTTGGGAAGATCAATATAAATAGGGAGGTGCCCTACCTCATTTGTACACAATCACACACACTTCTGTTGTGTAAGAGAGAGAAAGAAGGATGGACAGAGAAGGAGGAGGACTAGTGTCTTTGGTGTTTTGGATCTTATTCCTAGATTTTGGTATCTCTATCTATGAGACCTTTTTATTTGGTCATTGCATACTAGTAATATATATTGAGGAATTTTTTTTGGGTTTTTCCCTTTAGGGTTTTCCCAGGATAAATTGTTGTGTACCTTGTGATTGTGTTTCTTTAAGTGATCCTCTTTATGTTGTTATTATGAAAATGTATTAAATTCTAATCAAGTTAGGACTTAGGCTATGGAAGCATAGAAAATTAACATGGTATCAGAGATAGATTTAAAAGAGAAGCTTTCATAAGGTAAATCTCTCTCTCCTTCTCCGGACAAGAAAATTAGGGTTTTCTAATAAAGTGGAATTTTTTAGTACAAGTGACATAGGGAAGTGCACCCATCCTAGGTGCATATTTTGGCACCAAGATAATAAAAAAATAGTGGGAATATCCTCTGGAAATTCAAGCCCTAGTTTGTCTTGAAACTAGAAAACCAGAAAACCAAAAACGACGATTCGAGATATCGCAACTCCAGTTTCAAGGGTTAAAATTTGGATTCTTCAGAAAATGAATATATATCATACTCACCTCAGTCAAGTGCATCTTTTGGTGGGTACAGTTTTCATTTTTGAGAAATTTTACGTTTTTATCATTTTCCGATCTCCAAGACAAGATGTCTCCAAGCACTAAGCTTGATGACAAGTTGGAAGGGATAGAAAAAATTTGTGCTTGGAAATACAGAATAGGACTCATTCTAGAAGAGAATGATCTTGCAAATATTACCAAGGAAGTTGTGTCGAAGCCCGAAGAAGATGAAACACAAGAAAATTACAAAGAAAGACATGATTAGAGCCAAGAGGATCACAGCTGATTCAATCAAGGATCACTTGATTCCTGAAGTATCCTCTAAGGATTCACTTAAGGAAATGTTTGATGCCCTATCAGGAATGTACGAAGGAAGGAACATCAACCGAAGATGAACTTGAGAGCCCAACTCAAAAGTACAAAGATGAGCAAGGGTGAATCTATCCATGAATAATTCACAGGGGTATCTCAATTCAAAGAACAACTAGAAGCAATGAAGACAATATTGATGAAATTGAACTAGTAATGACTTCTCCCAATGGTCTTACTAGACCATTGGAATCCTTCATCTAGACAATTTGTACAAGTAAGGAAATCCTAAAATTTGATATCCTATAGGAAGAATGTCTTCAAGAAGAATCTAGAGTAGCTAACCTATACTAGAAGCACTACTTAGAGATGATGACCATGCTCTAGCTACTCATACCAGAAGAAGAAAAGGAAAGCATCATTTTGAAAATGAAGCTCATAAGGGGTCTTATCCTCATAACAAGTTTCAAAAGAATAAAAAGGGATTTTACAAGCAGGAATATTTCTCCACTTATCAATGTTACCATTGTGATAAGATAGGACACATTGCCATAAATTCTCCAACAAGGAAAGAAGAATATAAGAGGAATAATAACAAAATACATCATGCCATCTTAGCAGCAAAAGAAGAAGAACCTACTGTAAAGTTAGAAAAAGAATAATTTTAGGAATATGTTCTCTAGAAGATTTATCTATCACTAGAGGGTGTCATGTATGAACTGAGAGGTCACTCAAAAGCAACCTTGATGCATGATCAAGATCTTCCTATGCACTTATGGGATGAAGAAACAAGGAAAACAATATATTTCCATAATAGAATACCCCATAGTGCACTTAGATTCAAGACCCCTGAAGAAATGTTCACATGAAATAAACTAGTGGTAAGTCACCTCAAGAAATGTTCACATGAAAGAAAAGAATATTTGTTGGGTACTGTGAGGTCTCCAAGGCCTTCGGAATATATATACCAAGTTACCATCATATGGGAATTAGTAGGGATGTAAAGTTTAATGAAGATGCAACTCTTAAGAAGTCAAGAAAGTGCCAACCTGAAGAAACATATGAAGAAGCTATAACTCCCAAAGCTGTAGAACTAATGAAAGAACTTGCACCTTCTCATGATGATGAGATTTCCAAAGAACATGATATGTTTGAACCCCAAGAACCTCCCCACATGAATATCTCCCATAAGAGAAATCCATCTTGGGACCATGATATTATTCAAGAAGCATAAAGGTATGGTTCTTTAGAAGGCTCCACAAGGCAAAGCAAGAGGCCAAAGCCATTTCCTAGTTATGTGGATTTGATGTGTGGTATTGTAGACAAAGAACCTACTTGGTTTGAAGTAGTTGCTAAAAATAAAGAATGGGTATAAGCTATTACGGAAGAATACCAATCCATAATGAAGAATGATGTATGAGAAATAGTTCCCAAGCTAGAAGCAAAAAGTGTAGTATCTTCCAAATGGATCTACAAGATAAAACATTCAGCCAATGGAAGTATTGATAAGTACGAAACCATATTTTTGACTCGTGTATTATCTCAAAAGGAAGGAATCAAAATCAAGATACATTTTCTCTTGTATCAAGGTACACTTCTATCAGAACCATCATGTCACTAGCATCCAAGACAGAATGGAAGTTACAACAGATGGATGTAAAAACAACCTTCCTAAATGGTGTCATTGAAGAACAAGTGTACATAGAATAGCCACATGGTTTTTAAGTAAAATACAGAAGAACACAAGTATGTAAATTGAAGAAGGATCTGTACAAACTGAAGCAAGCTCCAATAGCTTGGTATGGAAGAATCGATAGTTTTCTGATGAGCTTGTGCTTTACCAAAAGTAAGGTTGATCCTAACCTTTACTTCAAGGTTATTGATGATGAAACTATCATATTATTGATGTATGTGGATTCTTATTCCTGGCATAAAATGAGAAGCAAATATCATAGTGCAAGAAGAAGATCGTTGCAGAATTTGAGAAGAAAGACCTTGGCTTGATGCATTATTTTCTAGGTCTTGAGGTATGGCAGATCCCATAAGGAATCTTCCTTAACCAAGGGAAGTATGCAGTGGAAGTCCTGAAAAGGTTTGACATGTTGGAATGTAAATCTATGGCCATACCCATGGATACACACTTGAAGTTGATGGCTGATGCTTCATCAGAATTAGTGGATGTGACACTATACATACAACTCATTGGTTCATTGATGTATCTGACAATTACCCGACCAGATATATGCTTTGCTGTGAACACTTTGAGTCAGTATCTAGTCGAGCATAGAAATATTCACTTGGTAGCTGCAAAGCATGTGATGAGGTACCTAAAAGTTACGATAGCTTATGGTCTCAATTATACTAGATATCATGACTTCAGACTGTATGGTTATACAGGTTAAGATTGGGCAGGAAGTCTCTCAGATAGAAAGAGAACTTCAAGAGGATGTTTCAATATAGGGTTAGCCATGATCTCATGGCTAATCAAGAAGTATTACAGTGTTTCTCTCAGCACTACAAAAGCATAATATATTGCAGCTTGTTCTGCTAGTTGTGAATCCATATGGCTTCGGAAGTTGTTATCAGATATATTCGCTCTGAAGATGGATGTTGTTGTGATTATATGTGATAAAACCAATCTGTGTGAAGATGACATATAACCTTGTGTTCCATGATAAGATGAAGCACATAGAAATCTGGTACTTCTACATTCGTGACTTGGTGCAGAAGGGAGCTATAAAGCTCCAATATGTGAGCACAAATGAGCATGTTGCAAATGTGTTGACTAAACCTATGTCTCGTGAGAAGTTTGAACACTTATGAGACAAGATTCAAGTTGTCCGTAAGGACTTAATTCAAAAGGGAGAGTAGTATTGATACTATGGAATCCTAATCACAATAGTTAGCTCAGTTGGGATTGATCATCCTTAGACTTGATCTTGTAATTACAAAAGGAAGGATCGTCTTAAATGTTGATCTTGATGGACTTGATCCAGTAATTACAAAAGGAAGGATCATCCAAGATGCTGATATTGAAATTGATCATCCTTAGACTTGATCCCATAATTCCAAAAGGAAGGATCATCTTAAATATTGATCTTGATAGACTTGATCCCATAATTCCCAAAGGAAGGATTGTCCAAGGTTAAAATGTTAGGACTAATCATCCTTAGACTTGATCCCGTAATTTTAAATGGAAGGATCATCTTAAATGTTGATGTGGAAGGACTAATCATCCTTATACTTGATCCCATAATTTTTAAAGGAAGGATTATCTTAAATGTTTATATGGAAGGACTAATCATCCTTAGACTTGATCCCGTAATTTCGAAAGGAAGGATCATCTTAAATGTTGATGTGGAAGGACTAATAATCCTTAAACTTGATCCTATAATTCTGAAAGGAAGGGTCATCTCAAATGTTGATGTGGAAGGACTAAACATCCTTAAACTTGATCCCGAAATTCTTAAAGGAAGGATCATTTTAAATGTTGATGTGGAAGGACTAATCATCCTTAGACTTGATACCGTAATTCCGAAAGGAAGGATTGTCTAGAATGTTAGTAATGGACTTGATCCCGTAATTATGAAAGGAAGGATCGTCCAAAATGTTAGTAGTGGACTTGATCCCGTAATTCTAAAAGGAATGATTGTTCAATATGTCAGTGGTGTACTTGATCCTATAATTCTCAAAGGAAGAATCATGTTGTGCATGTATGTGTTAGTTGTGATTAGTATTGGTAGCTCCGCAAAGAGTTGATCCCATAATTCTGAAAGGAAGGATTTTCTTAGTTCCACATATGTGTTGTCCAAGATCCTATAATTTTAAAAGGAAGGATCATGTTACTTGTTGTTATACCATCTTAGTTAATGTTTATCCATCCTTTAGCTATTGATGATGATGTCACATGTTGTTATTGGTATTCCATCTTTTTGTTGATGTGCCACCCACCTGCTATCATTGTTGTTGTTATTACAGCTTTATACTGATGAGAGAACCTTGTGCTATCGTTGTCATTTTTATTCCATCCTTATGATGATGATCTAGCCTCGTGTTGTTGATGCTATTGATGTATCAATTTTTATTCAGATGATGATGTTCCATACTGCAAATGATGATTCCCTAGTCCCATGCTGCAGATAATGATTCAGTTCCATGTTGCATATGATGATGTTCCAGTGGATGATGATGACACTCTAGCTCCATGATGTAGACTATTCTCCGGTTCCATGCTGCAAATGATGATAATGTAACTCCATGTTGCTGATAATGTTCCTACAGATGATGATTCCCCAATTCCATACTGCAGATGATGATACTTTAGCTATTTATTGAAGATGTTGATGATGATACTTCAACTCTTTACTGAATATCTTGACACTCCAACTCCATTCTAAAGATGATGACGCTTCTCAAAAATTCTGATGATCTATAGATGTACCAGACAACGCTCCAAAAGATGATGTTGATTATACCTCCTCTCTCTCCTTCCAATGATGTTGTGTCGAGACACACCAATTGTTGTTATTGTTAGTAGAATACACTTCTTGTTAAGGGGGAGTGTTGAAATAATGTAACTTCAAATATTATTCTACTTGTATTTCACATTATTATTATTGCTCCTTTGGGAGATGTCACTGATGTAAAAGGTCATGTGAAAGTCATGAGGTAAACCCTCCCTTATAAGTTGGGTCAATAGCACTCTGAAAAGAATAATACAATTATTATTGTGGGATTTGCTAGGTAGGTTGGACCTATTAGTTAGACATGTCATCCCAGTTAGGGAAAATTTTAGTTGGGAAGATAAATATAAGTATGCAGGTGATATCCCTCATTTGTACACTCACACACACTTGTGTTGCGCACGAAAGAGAAATAAGGAGGGAAAGAGAAGGAGGAGGAATAATTTCTTTGGTGTTTTGGATCTTATGCTTGGGGATTAGTCTCTCTATCTATGAGACCTTGTTCTTTGGTCGTTGCATACTATTAATCTATATTGAGTAAGTTTTGTTGGGTTTTTCCCTTTGGGGTTTTCCCAAGATAAATTCCTTTGTACCTTGTGATTTTGTTTCTTTCAATGATCCTCTTTGTGTTGTTCTTATGAAAATGTATTAAATTCTAATCAAGTTAGGCCTTAATCTATGGCAGCATAGAAAACTTAACAACATATATTGAAGGACATCATTGTACTCAATAAGCAAGAGATTTTTCTTGTACATATTTTATGTAAACTGTTCTTTGGAGAGTCATTTTCTATATAGATTTAGTCTATATCCATTTACCATATTTGGAAAATGGATGTCATATATTGTGTTGATTTTGACTGCTCTATTATCATAGATAGTGTATATTTGATATGGACCAAGCCATCTAGTTGTTAACTTGCACTTGAACTTTTGAATTCTAGAATCATATAATAGTGTCCATTCCCTTTCTTTGAATTTATTTTCTATTATGTTCTTATCATGCCATAGTTTCCTATGTTGTTGCACTATCTCAGTATGTGATAAAGCTTGATGTATGTATTCATCTAGTTCATTTAACTAGAGGATTCATTCTTTATGGTTTTTACATAGGTCCATGTTTATCTCAGTTGTTGTTCTGAGTATCTTGATTTCAATTTCAATGGGTAACATAAATTTATTGCCGTATAGTAGTTCATAAGGAGTAAATCTAGTAGTAGTCTTCCATGTTGTGTTATAGGCCCAAGATGCTTCATTCAATCTATTTTCCTAATCTTTTTTATGTAGATGAATTGTTTTGGTTAATATTTTCTCCAATTCCTTGTTTGTAACCTCCACTTGATCATTGTCTTGTGGGTGATAGGAGGAAGGAAGCTTGTGTTTTATTATGTTCCTTCTGAATAGATATCCAATTAGGTTGGATTCAAACTGTGTTCCTTGATCAAGGACAATTTATCTAGGAACACCAAATATGGTAAATATCTACTTTGTGAAAAATGTTGCTACACTAGTTTCATTATCTTTAGCAAGTGCTTTGACTTCTGCCCATTTAGTGAGATAGTCGATCCATACAAGGATATATCTCTTTTGATTGGAAGGGGTTTTAATTGTTCCTACAAAGTTTAATCCCCAATTATGAAATGATTCCAATGATTCTTGAGGTTAAATAGGTATTTCATCTTTTTGTGTTGGTTTACCCATTCTCTAGTAGTCATCACAATGTGATACATACTCTTGATTATCTATGAATTGTAGGACAATAGTACCTTGCTTGGAGAATTTTGTAAGTTGTTTCTTTTATGCATAATGGCCTCCACATGGCTCATTGTGAGTGGCATGGAGTATGTCATGAACCTCATATTCTCTTACACATCTTCTCAAGATCTAATATGGTCCTCTGTTGAAAAGAAGACCTTGGATCCAAGTGTAATTTGCACAATGTTTGATTATTTTGGATCTTTGTTTATAATGATAGTGTTGGGGAAATTTTCTAGAGACTAAGTAGTTAAAAATATCAACAAACCATGCAATTTTAATTGATATTGCAAATAGGTGCTTGTTTGGAAAAGCATCTTCTACCAATTCTTTATCTTGAACATGCGTTAATCTTGATATAAAATATGCCACTGCATTGTGTTTCCCCGGTTTATCTAGAATTGTCAAATCAAATTATTGTAAGAAGTAACCACCTTATAACTCTAGCACTAGTGTGAGGTTTGTTCATGAGGTACCTTATTGATGAGTGGTCGGTGTGCACAAATATTGGATACCATGTTATGTAGTGCCAAAATTTGTTGATGACATGGACAACAACTAGGAACTCCTTTTTAGTGATTGTATAGTTGAGCTCTGTCCCTACTAGGTTTTTACTGATATAATATATGGCATAGGGATTTTTCTCCTCCTCTTTCCCTAAAACTTCTCCAAGGGTTGTGTCAAAAGCATCAGAGTGGATGTGGAACGGTAAATTCCAATTTGGGCCTTAGAGAACAGGGGCAGTAATAGTTTTTTTCTTGATATGTTCAAATGTTTCCATGCAATTATCATTCCATTTGAAATATATGTCTTTTATTAGTAATGAAAACATAGGAGTTTCTATTTTGTTGAATCCTTATATAAATCTTCTATAGTATCTTGTTTGGCTTAAGAAGTTGTGCACATCCCTCTGCTTGACTGGTGGGGATAGGGTTTGGATAACAACCACCTTTTCTTGATCAACTTCTATTCCTTTTTGTGATATATGGTGTCCCAAAACTATGCCTTCCACCATTAACATATTGCATTTTTCATTGCTTAAAAAGAGACTCATTTTTTATGAATTTCTTTAAAAAAAAATCAAGGTTGCTTAATGCTTATTGAAAGTCTTTTCTATAGGGTGTGAAGTAATCCATATATACTTCTAGTTTATCATTAACGAAATCTGAAAAAATACTTAGGATAGCTTTGTAAAAGTTTGTATGGGTGTTGCAAAGACCAAATGGTAGTACTCTATATGCAAATGTCCCCCATGGACATGTAAATGTGATTTTATCTTGATCAGGTGGGTGGATTTGAATATGGTTGTATCCACTAAAACCATCCAGGAATGAAAAGAACTTATTTCCTGCAAGAGTTTCCAATACTTGGTATATGAATTGTAATGGAAAGTGATCCCTTTTTGTTTCCTTGTTGAACTCTCTATAGTCCAAGCAAATTCTCCATTTCCCCCCATTTTTGGGAACTACCACAATGGGTGACACCCACTCACTATCAGAGATAGGATAGATGAATCCTACATCAAGTAACTTTTGTAACTCTTATTTGACTATATCATTTAATGATGGGTTCATTCTACTTTGTGGTTTCCTGATTGGAACAACATCCTCCTTGATGTATATATAATGCTTGAAAAGATTAGGATGTATCCATTTCATATATGACTATGTCCATGCAAAATATGTGTTATGATCTGTAAGTACTTTAATGAAAAGTTGTTCTTGGTCTTGAGTCATATTTGTACTGATGTTCACTGTCTTTCTCGGAAGGATTTACACTACCTTTATAATTTCAGGTCCTTGTTCCACAGAGAATACTCATTTCCACATTGTGTTAGGATCATTAGATGAAGCTCCAATCATTTGTTCTTGCTCACTCGTTGCAAACATTTCTTCAAGTACATGACCAAATAAGGAAATAAGTATCTTCACCATGATCTTGAAGTGTTAAGGAAGTTTTTCTATTGAGAACTGGTTGTACTACTTGATAAAAAACATGACCACAATCATATCGGATCTTTGGCATCCATGGAAAGTTTGGCAAGGGGGTAAATAATGATTTTGTTTTTCGATTGGACATTGGTTATGGTCATGTCTCCATTTCGATGACCTATATAGGCACGTGAAGTGGCTAGCCAGGGTCTTCCAAGGATAAGGGGATATCCAATGAGTTTACTTTTGACTTCTATGACTATGAAATACTTTAGGATATGCCCATGATTCAATTATGATGATGATTTATTCAAGTATACCCTATGGTCAGACAATGGATGTATCTGCTAACTATAACATAGTAGTTGTTGGACTTATGAAAGATTCTAGGTTTTGCACTAGCACAATATCTGTTGTCATTACATTGATTTTGGATCCTAGGTCAATGAGGTTTCTTGGGATAGGGTTTCTATTGATGCTTAGATTGACTATAGGGTTGCTTGGTCTAGATACTTAGGACTTGCATCTTTTCCTAGCTTAAGGTCTGTGAGCTAGACTATAACATTAATGGTGGGAGGATTCTTTTTCTTTCTTCCTAGCCTCTTTATACAAGTTTCTCTTATGAACTGGTGACAGATAGGGACATATTTGATAGCATGAATTAGAGGAATTTGGATATTCAGGTGTTTCAATTCATTAAGAATAACATTTTATGTCTCTATTTTACCCTTTTCTTTTAGTTTTCCTAGAAGTGGAGGATTCGATATAGTGGGGTTTGGTGATTGTTGTTCGTTTTGTTCCTCCTATTGAAGGTATACAATTATAGTATGGTGAGATTATTTACTTTGAGTAGGTGGCAATGGGTTTGTCATTAACTTGCTTGACCTCAAGTTTACTTCATTTAAATCAACTATTTCCACAACATAAGTTGGGAATTGCGTTACTTCACTGTTGTAAACTTCCTGGGTTGGCCGAGTGTTATTTGGGTTAGGAATGGGCTAGGATGGAATTGTAGGTGGCCTAGGTGGTTGTTTATTTTTTGGTGGTGGCATTGTAACAACTTGTTGTGGTTTAGGTCTCCAATTCTAAGAAGATGGATATTGAATTCCAAAATTTATTTGTGGTTGGTGGAGAGGTGGGGGGTATTACTGGTATGACTGAGTGAAGTATGGTTGATGGTATGGGTTGTGCTACTATGGATTTGGGATTGTTGGAAAAGGCCATGAGGGTTGTGTTACTAGATTCCAATCAAATTTTTGGTAAGGATTTGCTTGATTGAATTTTTCCTGATTATTAGTTTGAAATCCCCTAGTGAAGTTATTGCAATGTTGGTTAACAAAACATACGGTTGTTCCATTGAAGTCTTTGATCCTAAATTCTGAATAGTTTCTTTGAAATAGGGAAGTAAAGTACACTTATATTTAGAATGAATTTTAGTGCATAATCCACAAATTCTATCACATTTAATGGGCATGAACCTTTTTCATGTTTTTTCTACATTTTGAACAAAAAACAGCTAGTGCTTGATTGATCTCATCTTGCTTCATTTTGAGTTGTAGTGCATCAAGTTGCATCACCAATGATTGAAGAATGTCAATTTCCATGTAATCTAAAAGCTTCCCCAAATCATATTTGGTCAGGGTTGGCATTGGCAAAGATGATCCTACTACTGGTGAAGTTATGTCCCTGTTCAACAGCTACAACCTTTTTCCCAAATTTTTTAAAAATTTTGGACCCTCCTTTTGATTTGATCTTGCAAAGGATTGTTTGGATTCCTGAACTCTATTTTTCCTCTGCTACAAATTTGTATTTTTTGAGGTTGAATTGAGGTCAACTGTTTTCCTTCACTTCGGAGGTTGAATGATCTAAAACTGCCTTTTGTCTAGTTAATTCTTTTGACTATGGAACTTAAAGTTTTGATTTGTAGATGATTTCCTTTATCGCTGTTGGAAGTCAGTTGGACAATGAATTGGGGCATTAGTTCTCTATGCAACCGCCGTTTCAGAAGGTAAACAATGAACGTCCCGATGGACAGTCTTGTTTTTCATCAATGTGCTTTTTATCTCCTTTGTTTTATTTTTCAAAACTTTTATTTTTTGACTGTCGGTGTTTTTTTTTATCACGGTCGGAGCATTAGTCTTCTATGTCACCACTGTTTTGGAGAGCAGATAGCCAACGCGTCGATGGATAGCTCTTATCCTTGCCGATTCCATGGTGTTATTGCCTAAACCTTTTGCTTTTCAATTATTTTGTTTTCTTTTCGCTATTGGAACGATGTTTGACAAATTGATCGGAGGGCTAGTCCTTTGCATTTTCGACACGGTGGCAGCGTTGATCTTTGAGTCATCGATCCGTAGTCCTTAGAGCCTCCGATCCTCGACGGTTTTGTGAACCGCAGGGTCCACAGTCAGTTTGTTATCCGTCGTTGCGGCGATCGATCACACTATCTCTTCGATGTTTAGTTTGTTCATCTATTGACGCATTATTTGTTAGTGGCTCTGATATCGAATACGTGACTATGGTGGCGTTTAGTGCTTTATATTGCCGACATTACGAAAGTTTTTATCTTTGAAATGCTGACACTATGAAGATGCTTAGTTTTAAGGTCGTCGATCCGTAGTCCTTAGAGCCTCCGATCACCGAAGATTTTAGTTGGTCACGGAACCCATGGTCTGTTTGCTACCCACCATTGTGGCTTTCTAGTAAACTATCATGCCGATGCATTAGTGGTTCTGCCCGTCGATAGGGTTTTTCTGTCGATTCTTTTACCAAGGTTTATATATTGGGACGGGGTCTTATTTTATTGTTTTTATCCTTGTGAAAACTCACGTATGATCTGTCCTTGTCGAGTCGAGTTGTACCAACGTGCTCAGTTGTCAGGATTTCGTTCGTTGAAGTGTTGCCATGGAAGTTTCAGATCATCCCGTCGACTGTGCAACATTTTTCCAAGTAGGACAATCATGTTTTCTGCTGTTTGGTTTTATTGGTCATTTTGAGACTTTAGGTTTTCCCCGGGTTAGGTTTTCCCGCCTAGATTTTGTGTGGGTTTTCCCGCTTAAGGCTGATTGTTTTCGTTGTAATCCTTGCATAACATTTAAAGGTCTAGGATTCGACTGTTATAGCTAAATATCTACATTCGTTTCTTTGAGCTTGAGTTTTGAGCCGTTATGGTTGTGTTATCCCAATCTGAAAGTTTAGGTAGTTGGTGCAGACAAGCGTTACGCTGTCTGCACCGACTTTTTGGGGGTTGTTTATGGACGTCCGGGGGGGTTTTCAGTTTTCATAGGCGCTTACCCTAGTTTCGTGGAACAGCGGGGGGTTTTCAATATTTTGGTCAAGATGGGATTTCTACATTTTCAATTACAGTATAGGGTCTCACAATTTGAGGATTAGCCCCATTGATAGTGTGGTTCTTGTTATTGAAGAGTTAGAGTATTTCAATTACAGTCTGAATTTAATGATGATTTTTCTTTCAAGGTTGTGTTTTTAGTCGCAGACGGACTTAGAATATTTTAAGACCCAACTTGTAGAAGTTTCCTTTTTCCTTGACATTTCCTTTCATGCATTAATACTGTGTATACTTTTTTTTACATAATGCATATGGAAGAGGTAAATAGACTGATACTGGTTTATTGTTATAGGACAGGGTGATTGCTGCTGCAAAGAACACATACCTAAAAGACAAAGTAGAAGAGAGTTGGCTGAAAAATGGAACAAGAGAAAGAAAAAGGAAGAAGTAGAGCTGAAGAAAAGAGAAGAAGAAAGTGAGGGTCTAAGATCAATAGGATCTAAATAAGATCAACGGATTATTGAGCAGAATCGATAGCGGCAGAGGCCCAGGCATGGGAAAAGTTAATTAATGACCAAGCGAGCCCCTCTTCATGACGTGTTCTATTATTTTTTGTTTTAAATGTAATATATTGTATAAAATTATGAGCACTCACTACAAGACAAAATTTTTGGGATTGAAACATTAGGGAATCCCAAAAGTCATTTAGGGGCAGCCCAAAGGTTTTGACTTTTTGTATAAATATAGGAGAGTTTAGTTAGAGAAGGGACTTTTTCCCAAACAGATTTGTGAGAAGTATGTTGTAAGAAGAACTATTTCCTTTCACAATAAAGAATTACAAGTTTCCTGGTGGATAAAGCTTGGTGGAATGTTTCAAATGTTGTGTTATGGATCAGTTGAATGTGAACTATTTCATTTTCAACTTATATCCATTAACTGTGAGATCGTTCTAACTCAATAAAATCTATGTTCATGTTATGAATGCACTCTAGTTTATTCTATGAAATTTCCACTGTGAGTAATGAAGGTTTTCATAAGCAATAAGCTATCGTGTTGTTCATATATCTATTAATGTTCATGTGTTCTAAAATAAGTAACAGCTATCTGTAATTTTTCTTAATGCATGTGCAGAAATACATTACTCATTGATAATTGATAATTTTTCTCCCTAGGGATAGGTTAGTTAGTTAGTTTTAGTTTCTTGTTGTGTGTGATTTAGATGCGAGAGAGTTAAGACGAGAGGTAAGAACCTGCACATCACATTGTGACGCTCCTCATTATCTCTATCAATCTACATTTTTAGATAGGCACTTGCACATCATACTTAAATTCAAAAAACTAAAAATATACACGGTGGACCGGGCCGTAACCGGTAAAACCTTTTATTTTGTTAATTGACCTACGGTAGCCAAACCATAAACCAGACGGATTCCCCATACCAAACAGTAGCGGGCTAGTTGGGGACGTTTACTGGGGAGAATCCCTAACTATTGTTACCTAAAATTTTCCAGGCCTCAATAGTCCCTTATTTTGGCTTTCCCTTTTCTAGATCGGGAATAATTTTTGGATAGCTGTAAGATTTCCTGAAAATATTTTTGGACGATATCACCATCCCCTAACAATTTTAGGATCTCCATGTATTCATCCCTAATTCCCCTGAGTATCACTAATTTTAGTGACTCTTCATCTAACGTATAATTAATAGCTCTTTTGTAGCTAAGCTGAAATTGTTGTGCATAATACTTCAAGGATTCTTTCTCTCCCTGTTGCATCGTGAAAATCTCATATCGTGTATCTTTGGTCTTGCAGTAATCCCTAGATTTATCCAAGAATGTTTGTTTCATTTGATCCCATGTAAAAATGTTATTTCCTTCTAAGCTCATGAACCATCTAAGTGTTAAGTCTTTTAGAGTTGAAGGAAAGAGTCTTTTTTTTTGGGCATCTGTAGTGTAACGAAAAGATCTATAGATTACTTCGAATTCGAACAAAAAGGTATCAGGGTATTTTGAGGTCAATCCATGAATGTTTGGAAGATTGACAAGGTTTATTTTTTTCCATTCGAGCATATCCTTCGAGGAAGGATAATGGGAAAGTTAAAGAGCTCCTTGGGTTCCTCTTCTTCCTCATCCATATAGGAATCTAAATTACAATTGGAAAAGAAATTATCTCGGAAAGGGTTGTAACTAGAATCAGCTTCGTCAGAGCTAGGAAAGAGTTCAAAGTTGAGGCATTCATGGTAAATAAGGTTTTTAATTGTGAATTTTCTATTTTTTTTTTCCTTAGAGTTTTAGCACCTCCTCGGAAATGAAGCCAAAAAGTGGTATTCTACTATGCTTACCTTTTTATGGGTTCACAAGTTAGGAGTCCTACTTTAATTATCAACCAAGGGACATGCAAAATTAAGAGGTGCTAGCATTGTGTGTGCAACTACTGAGAGACTAACGAAAAATATTAACCTATGAATTTCAAAAATGATTTCTAAATGAATTGAGCTATTTAGAAAAGAAGTTAAATTTCTAATCTACATAAGCATTGGAGTCTATTCTATGGAAGAATTTATTTAATGAAATGAAGATTTTGAATTGCACAAACAACTTAAACTAAGAAAGATGAAAATGATTGATAAGGCATAAAATATAATTCTATGAAATGTTATGAAAATATTTAATCTAAACGCTCCAAGAATATTTTTTCAAACCCTCATGAAGCTCTCATCTCTTCTCGTTCAATGGTGGTAGTGCAATCAGAGAGTGGTGTGCTATCAATCTGGCCCTCTGCTATTCGAGTGCTAACTTCTGCATACTAGGTGGATTCTGTCCCTCATTGAAGTTCGATTCATTGGAGGACCTTTATTAGCTTGGATGCTATTTCTTCTCAGTTCTTTTATTTGGGATTTGGGAGTTTTTTGCACCTGATTTCTCTGTAGTTTTTTATGCTTTGAGAGTTTCTTTCATGGCTAACGGAGGGGGTTCCTCCCCTCCCCCTGAACTCACTACTTTCAGGAGACTAGTAGTATCAAACAACAATAGGAATCCCACTCATAATCATCATACTTTTGTCAAAAAATTAGACAATATTCCCTCGATGGATCTACGAGCTGAAGAAACATGCCGACCAACCATGAATATTGCATATCAGGGTCTGATTGGCCAGTTTACTGGTCTTTGGCCATCTCCCAAGGAAATTGATGGGTGGCTTCAAAGAAACTAGAAACCTCTCATCTCAGAAGGCATTTGCAGCAACCTGATAGGTAAAGGATATTATGTCACTTCTTTTTGAAAACTCAGAATACAGATATTTAATTTTTAGGAATCGACCATATTTCATGGGCCATCAAGGGATTTACCTAAATAAGTGGACTCTAGATTTTGATTCGAATCAAGATGTCCCTTATGTTGTTCTTGTATGGGTTAGACTGTCGTATATTCCTCTTCATTGTTGGAATTCGGAGTCTCTTGAAGCTATAGGTAACACTTTGGGGAAGTATATTGATAGGGATGAAAGAAGAGAACAATACACTTGTGCTTGAATATGTGTTGAAGTGGACATGGAGGTACATATTCTTGAATCTATTAAGTTGACAGTAGCAGATTGGTCACATGTGCAGGAGCTTGATTAGGAGAAATTTCCATTTAATTGTTGGCATTGTCATGGCTATGGACATTTTTCCAGATCATGCAAGAAGAAATTTGATGAAGAAGCTACCAAAGAGAAGGGATAGCGATGGACACAAGCCCAGAAAACAAGTTCAGCAAAGAAAGGAAATAACTCAAAGGGTAAAAGATCATAAATGGGGTCGGGTAGTATTCCCACTAGACAAAAACAACATGAATTTGGAAGAGCTATGAAGGAAGTAACAACTCAAAATAATTTCGATGTTCTGAGCATCTCTGAAGAACAACCTTCAGTCCTTAAAGAGGGAGAAGTTCCTCAAGCTCCAGATCTTCACCAGAAGAAAATAAAGCATTAGCTAAATCGAATCTTGGCTACACTGCTGGGGGATACTCTCCTACATATGCAGAAATGGAAAAAAAAAACATGGAAAATTCTGGCTCATCTAAAGAAGATTCAATTGAGAGGTTCTTAAAAAAAGGATGCAAATCCCTTAAGAAGATTCAGGAGGAAGAAGTTGAACGCCTGAAGATGCAAGGAAGCCAAGCTACAATTGAGATGTCAATTGCTAGGAATACCAGGGCTAGACCTTTAAAAGGAGGCCCTCTTCCTTCTGCCAATATTAAATAATGAACATTGTCTCTTGGAATTGCAAAGGGCTTAGAAATTCATCGAAATTGGAAGCTAAAAAAATATATTAAGAATGGATCCTTTTGATGTTCTTCTGCTCCAAGAGACAAAAATCGATGAGGATATCCTTATGTTCTTAAGTAAAAAGAATTCGAATAAGAATGTTGGGCTAGCTGTGAGTTCCCGTGGTTTTGCTAGTGGAATTGCAACCTTGTGGACAGAGAACCTTTTCTCTCTGAAAAACTCTCATGTAATGCAACATTGGATTTTTTTTGAACTCCGACATCTCCCAAGTATTATTTACTTTTCTATTTTTAATCTCTACGTACATGTTAAATTTCAGGAGAAAAGAGACTACATGAACTCTCTGACAGAGTTTACTGCTATGAACTCTCTTTCAAATAATATGATAGTTGGTGATTTAAATATCATGTTGGATTCTAAAGAGAAGAAAGGTGGAACCTGTGGGAGAGATCCCATGCTCAAAACGATGGATATTTTCATTACACTTTGGGATTTGATTGACTTTAAACCTAAAAAAGGAAGATATACCTGGATGAATAATCGAATTGGAGCAGCTAACATCTCTTCCAGGCTATATCGTTTTCTGGTTCAGAGCTCTCTGTTGATGGAAAAAAAATATTATCTCTTCAAGCATCTTCCCCAAGCTTACCTCAAATCATAAGTCGATTATGCTGCAGCTAGAAGAGGATCTTGGTTCCATTCCCTTCCGGTTCATCCCATTGTGGATTGGTAGAGATGGGTTTATGAGTATTATATACAAGGTGTGGGATCTTTCAGTATTTGGATCATCGAACTTTGTGTGGGAGAGGAAACTCAAAAACACCAAAGCAGCGTTAAAGAAATGGGTTAAACACTCTTAGAAAAATCCAATCAGTGAAAGAAAAGAGGCCCTGGGAAAACTGGAGGAAATCCAATTGCAAAGGAAAGAATCATAAATTACCCCTGCCTTGTTGGAAAAAGACCAAAAGTCTTAGTTTAATTCCTTTTGTGCATTCAGACAAGAAGAAGAATATTGGAGATTGAAGTCGTGTAGAACTTGGCTGAAAGCGGGAGACCAGAATAAATATTTTTTTCGCAAATAGTATAGAGATAGACTTTCTGAAAATAATATCTCAGAAATTTCCTCTTTGACTAGTGCAACTTTTAAAGGAAATTTTCAAATTAAACAAATTGCTGAAGTACATTTTTAGAGCCTGTATAAAGAAGATGAATTAATTGATTCTGATTTAACCTCTGTTTTTTTATCAATATTCCGTGTTTGGTGAGGGGAGAGGAAAATGACAAGTTAATGAATCCTTTTTTAGAGGAAGAGATCATAGATGTTATTTGGTATATGGAGCTGGATAAAGCCCCGGGCCCTGATGGATTCTCTTTTCATTTTTACAGAGTTTGATGGACAATAATAAGGAAATATTTACTTCGGATGATCAAATCATTTTAGTTAAAAGCCAAAGTGGGTGGATGCACCAACTCCACTTTCCTTTCTCTAATTCCTAAAGAATTTAATCCTTATACTTTTGATCGATTCATACCTATTTCACTTTGTAATGCCTCTTATAAAATATTTTCTAAACTCTTAGCTAATAGGCTCAAATCTCTTCTTGGGAAGCTATATCTCCTCTTCAAGGAGGGTTTATAAAAGGGAGGCATATTATGGACAATGTGATTCAAGTTCAGGAAGCCATGCGATCTAGTTTCCTAATAAAGGATAAGGGCATGCTAATTAAACTTGATATGGCAAAATCCTTTGATAGGGTAAAGCTATATTTTCTTTACTCAGTTCTCCGTTCTTTCGGTTTTAGCCCTGCTTTTATAAATTTGATAAAATATTGTATTGATAAGCCTTGGATAGCGCCATTGGTTAATGGAAGACCAGCAAACTTCTTTCAATCTTCCAGGGGTATTTGGCAAGGATTCCCTCTCTTGTCGTTTCTGTACATTCTAGTGGTTGATGCTTTGAGTAGAAATTTAACTGCAGGGAAAATGATGGGATTATCCTAGGCATCCATTCATCTAGTGGTGTTGAAGCTATCAACCATACTCTCTTTGTGGATGATACCTTGATTCTGGGAGGGGCTTCTCTCAAAAGGGAAAGCTTTTTTACAGAAATTATGCACCATTTCTATATTATTTCAAGGGATCTTATTAACAATCGTAAAAACGTCATTTATGGATGGAATGTAGGTCATTCAATTGTTGTAAACATATCACAAATTTTAGGCTTTGAAGGATTCGATACTTGGGATTAGGTTAAGTATGTGGGACTTCCTTTAACCTTTGGAAAAAACAACCCCTCTCTCTGGCTGGAAATCATTGGCAAGATAAAAGAAAAGATTGCCTCGTGGGGTGGACATTGGCTCACGAAGGCAGGGAAGCTTACTTTGATTAAGTCAACTCTCTCAACTCTTCCTATTTACCAATATTCTCTTCTCATGGTCCCTAAATCAATTACGGATCAGATATCCAAGTCAATCAGAGATTTCCTCTAGAGAGGTGGAAAAGGAAATTAGAACCAAATACATTTGGTCAAATGGGATGTTGTTAAAAGACCTATACCAGAAGGTGGATTGCAAATCAGAGCTCCATAATTGGTTAATTTAGCTATGGGAGGAAAATTACTATGGCATCTTTTCTCTGATAAAAAGCATCCAGACAGTCAAAATTTTTGGAAGAAATATCTTAAAGGAGGATCTCTCGAAATCTTCAAATGTATAATACTCCCAAAGGTTCTATTTTTTGGAATTTATGTAGAAGAGGTATTGACTTCTTTACCCAGCATCTTTATTGTATTCTAGGAAATGCTAGAACTACTTTCCTATTGGATGATAACATAAATAATAATGCCCCTCTCAATTCTTATTTATCCCTTACTGGTATTAAGCTCTGGCTGACAAATAAAGGACTTTTAAGACTCAGATTTCATTTCTTGGGACAACCATGGAAACTGGGTTGCGTGGGTTCTCCCAGAAATTTCATATCGTGTCGATCCCACTCTTCTCTTTCTAAATAATTTGTTGTTTAACAATCTATCTGGTCTGGCCCCCATTCATCTCACATGCAAGGACGTGTGGGGTTGAGGACCCTATGGCTCCTATTCAGTTGCTCGTAGCTTCCTGTCAATGCAGAAGAAATCCGTTGGTTCAATTCATAGCTTAGCATTAGGGAATTTAGTCTTGAAATCACCCAGCTTACCAAAAATTAATTGTTTCACATGGACTCTTATGCACCAGAAAGTTTTAACTGGTGATAAATTTTCAAATCATGGCTTCTCTAGACCTTTCTGATGTTTTTTTTTCCTTCAAGCTGTCGAAACTACAGCTAATCTCTTTGTTGGATGTGTTTTTACTCAGAAAGTATGGAGACATTTCTTGCATGGGTTGCCTTATTCCTTTGTTCCTTTATCTTTTGAACCTTTTAATTTGTTTAAGAACTAGTAGACAATGTATCCTGGTCTTCTTTCAACTAGTTATAAATGGAGGAAAATATGGCAAGCTATTTCAAAAATTTTATGGTGGAAAATTTGGTTAGCTAGAAATGATTCGATTTTTAACAGCAAAGTCATAAAGCCAGAAATAGTAGCAATAAAATCTAAGGATCTTCTTTTGGAAGTAGTTGGAAAATGTTCAGATTGATGCCATCAAATTTGAAGCTGAGCATAGATGGCTTGGATCACTGCTTGTGGACAAAATTCAACTGGGCCTAAGCAGGCCTATTTTTAAACCAAGTTGGAAGGTCAAAACCACGGAAAAGGAATTTTTAGAATGGTGGCAAAAGAAAAATAAAGTCTCAATCTTCTTTGATGGAGCATCAAAAAGAAATCCTGGTAAAGCTAGGGCAGGGGGACTGATTTTCTATCCAGGAGGAAGGCTTGAAACCAGCTTCAGCTGGGGAGTTGGACAACTTACAAATAACCAAGAAGAATTGTTTGCACTTATAAAATCCTGTCAAATTGCAAAGGTAGTTGGTCATAACAACATTCAAATATTTGGAGACTCAAAAATTATAATTAAAGTTCTAAACTCTGCCTCAAAGTTCAATCATCTCAGTTTGAATGTGACAATGCAAAGGCTGCACTTCATTTTGATAGATTATGATTCTGTCTCCTCCTATCACATTCTTCATTACTTGAATAAGTTGGCTGACTACCAAGAAAATTAGGGCTGCCTTCTCCCTCCTGGAATTCTAAGCTTGAATGACGATCATAGCTCGATGCATCCCATTCCTTAATCTCGAAATGAGAAGATTTGGAATCATGGAATTGTATATTTCGAAATATTTGTAAATGGGTGAAGGCCCATTAATCCTCTCTCTCTCTCTCTCTCTCTCTCTCTCTCTATATATATATATATATATATATATATATATGTATGTATGTATGTATGTATTAATCATTTTGGTTAAAAAAAAATATTTAATCTAAATTTATGAAAACGACTTCTATGAAAGCTTAAACGTTTTAATATAGGAATTCTCAAAAGAAGACTACTCTAGCGCAAAAGCTAGAATGTAAAATAATGGTATGAACTATTTTAATGCGTGACCAAAATGTAAATATGTTAAATCATTTTTTAAGAAATGCACATACATGACTATAGACATTGTATGAAATGACTATAGACACTGTTTTATGTGTTTACAGATAAAAACATGAAATTTCATAAAAAAAAATTTAACCAAAACAATTTTTTTTTATAAAGAATAGATTGGGATTTCACCCAATTACAATTTGTTCCAAAAAAATTCAGTTCCTTACATCAAAAAAAACTTTTGTCACGGAATGGGATGCATTAAACAAGATCCATCATTCATGCTTAACATTCCTGGAGGAAGAAGGAAACACTGATTTGCTTTGAAATCTGCCAGCTTATTCAAATCACAAAGAATATGGTAAGAGGTAATTGAATCACAGTCAATCAAAATGAAATGTAATCTAATTTGCATGGTCACATTCAAATTGGGGTTATTGAGCATTGAGTCAAAATTTAAAATTTTAATGATGATTTCAGAGTCTCCAAATATTTGCAAGTTATTATGACTTGCTTCCTTTGCAAGTTGACAAGCTTTCAGAAGAGCAAATAATTTTTCCTCGTTATTTGTAGTTTTCCCTACTCCCCGGCTGAAACTTGTTTCTAGTTTTCCGCCTGGATAGGAAATCAAGCCCCCTGCCCTAGCTTTCCTCGGGTTTCCTTTTGACGCTCCATCAAAGAATATCGAGGCTTTATTTTTAAATTGCCACCAATCTGAAAATTCCTTTTCTGAAAGCGTGACATGCCAAAATGGTTTAATAACAGGTCTGCTTAAACCCATCTGAATTTTATCCACTAGCTTCGAACCAAGCCATCTATGTTCAATTTCTAAATTAGTTCCAACTATTTGAAGGTTTCCTACTACTTCCAAAAGAAATGCCTTAGCTTTTGATGCTACAATTTCTGTTTTTGGGATTTTGCTATTAAAGATCGAATCATTTCTAGCCAACCAAATTTTCCACCAAATAAATTTTGGAATGGCTTGCTAGATTTTTCTCTATGCGTGACTAGAAGGAAGAGCAACAGGATACCTTGATTGCCAATTTTTAAAGAGAGTAACAAGTTCAGCATTTAAAGGAAAAAAAGAGTAAGGCGGCCCACGCAGAACACTAGCCCAGACTTTTTGAGCAAAATCGCATTCAACAAAAATATGAGCTGAAGACTCAGCAGCTTAATGAAAAAAGCAACATCTAAATGGTCCAAAAAAACCTTTTTTAACAATTTTTCTTCAGTTAAGAGTTTCTAATGCATGGTAGTCCAGATCAAAAAGTTAATTTTTGGAATGATGGGTAGATTCCACACCATCTTCCAAAGTGCTGCATTGTGGGAGCCAGAAGAGCTCAATGAGCATGTCTGTGTTGAAAACTGAAGCTGATTGAAACCGATAGCAACAAAGTAAAATCCATAAAATATCCATCCCCAGAAGTCTTTGCAGGTACTATGAATTGGAGCCATCCAGTCATCCTGTCTAATAACGATTTTTGATGAGTAGAGAATTTGGGGAGGTCATGATCTATCATTGTGAGAAGGCACCATGCGTTCCAATTTCCATTGGCATACCAAGAAGATATATCAGCCAATATGTGTATTCCTTTATTCATCAGCAAGTTCTTAATCTCAATAATAGAAGCATCAGAATTTAATGCAGCATGTCCATTAATTTTGTCATCCCATAGAAAGGTCTGTCTTCCATTACCTGGGATTCGATAAAGATGTTGAACGAAAAATTCGAGGCCTTTCCTGCATAAATTCCAAATAAAGGAACCTTTAGGGGTATTTTCCATTTGAATATTTCTGTGTTCCTCCATGAAGGTATTTTTTCTAGAAAAGATTACTCATCGAGTACATTTTATTGGAAAACAACTGCCATAACAATTTTCCTCCCATTGCTATATTAAACATTCCTGGATCTTTGATTTGCAATCCTCCTTCAAGAACTAGTATTTTTACAATTTTCCATTTAACCAGATGCATGCGATTCTGATTTCCTTTCCCACCTCTCCATAGGAAGTCTCTGAGTAGTTTTGATATATGATCCATAATAGTTTTTGGCACCAGGAGTAAAGAAGATTGGTAAATAGGAAGAGAAGAGAGGAATGACTTGATCAAAATAGCCTTTCCTGCCTTTGTAAGCCAGTGACCACCCCACTAAACAATCTTTGATTTAATCTTACTAATGATTTCCATCCAGAGAGATGGATTATTTTGTCCCAAAGTTAATGGTAGACCCAAATATTTGACGTTGTCCCAATAAGCATATCCTTCAAAACCCAAGATCTGTGAAATTTTATCAACTTTTGATTGATCTACATTACATCCGAACACTGCACTCTTACGGTTATTGACGAGAGCCCCTGAAATAATACATAATTGATGCATAATTTCAGAGAAAACTCTTGCCATTTTTAAGGAATCCCCTCCCAAGAGAAAAGTGTCATCTGTGAAGAGGGCATGGTTCATAGCTTCGACTCCTACTGCTAAATTTATTCCCGGAATGATCCCATCATTTTTTCCTTATGTTAGCTTCCTGCTTAAAGAATCGGACATAAGAATGTACAAAAATGGCGACAAAGGATAATCCTGTCGAAGGCCCTTGGTAGCTTGAAAGAAGTTTATTGGTATGTGTAACAATAATAATAAATACATTAAATGTTAACTAGTGATATGTAATACTAGGTTAAGGGATGTGGACCTTTATTCATGGTTGTCCACACAATATATAAGGGTGGCTACAAATTGTAATCTATAATCTATCATACATCTTATTTTACATTACTTGCCCTTTATGGCATTTATACGTTACTTATATTGGTTATTCTATTATTGAGGAACTTTGTTCCTTTTCAAGTGGTATCAGAGCCTCGTTTGGATGATCTAGGCCTTTGGCCTTAGACCTTATCTTATTTTTGGCTTGTAGCCTTATTTTAGGGTTTCCCTAAAATATTGGACATTGTCCAAAAGAAAAAAAAACGTAAAAAGAAAGAGAAAAAAAAGTTAAAAAAAAAGAGATAAAAGTGAAAGGAAAAATAAAAATAAAAGGTAAAAGTAACCCCCCCAAAAAACGGAGGTAAAAGAAGAGAGAAAGGAAAGGAAAGTAAAAAAAAAGAAAAGATAAAGTAAAACATACACATGGTTTTGATTTTAAAGTAAAACAAACACATGGTTTTGCTTTCCGCTTCAACCCAGGTTTTGCTTTGATTTGAATTATTATAATATATTTATAATAGTTCAATTTTTTGTTTTATTATATAAAATAATAAAATAATGATTTTTATTATATAATAATTAATTATTATTTAAAAAAACTATATATTAAACTATATATATATAGTTTATAAAAACATTAATATAATTATTAATTAATTAATTAATTATTATTATTATAAAAGAAAAAGGGAAGAAACAAAAAAAGGAAAAAAAATACAAATAAATAATATTATTATTGGAAAAAAGAAAAAAAAAGGGTTATTTAACCTAATCAAAGAAGATCTTCTATCATTAAAAAAGCGAAAGAAAAGAAGGCTAGATAACCAACCGAAATCTGCTATCAAACAAGAAGACCAATTCAAAAAATTGGAATTCAAGAAGTCATGGCGACTATGATACCAAAATTACAATCACAGTTACGGGCAGTTTCGAATGAACTAAAAGAGTGCAAAATCACCAATAATAGTCTACTATTCGAAATCGACAAACAGAAACTAAGGATTACTACCTCGGAAATGAATATTGGATTTTTGGAAGATAGTAAAAGAAAACTCATAGAAAGGCTAGCAGATAAAGATGAGAAAATATCACATCTGGAAGGCGTCATTCAAAAACTTGACGACCAGATAATAAAGTAAAAAAAAAGTTGAAGAACATCCGTATCAGAATATTATCGAATAGGAAGAATAAATTAGTCGTCTTAACAAAGTCGTCATCGACAAAGAATATGAATTGGTGCAAGTACATGAAAAGTTAGGAAATCAAGAAACGGAATTACGTCATCATCAACTACAAAAAGTATGACTCCAACAACAACATGACGACAGTAAGAAGACACATAAGTTAGAATTGACAAAAGTCAATAAGGTATTATCATCCAATATCGAAGAGATTTTTTTACTACGAAATCATAACAAAACACTGATTACAAAGATCAAAAAATTGAAAAACAGTAGCAATAGGGAACACTCCGATGAAGACCTCGAAGGAAAAATACTGGAAAAGCAAGAAGAAAACCAGTTTCTAAATAATCGTAATCAGGAACTACATAATCAAATCAAGGAGTTAGAAATTGAAAAAATGTCGCAAGATGAAAGAATCGAAAAGATTTAGAATCATAACAAACTATTGGAGAACCAAGAAACAAAAATCCAAGAAAATGCAGGTAAAAATCAAATCGAGGAAGTGAAAAAAGTCCTCGCCGCAGTCCAAAAGAAAGAAGAACAAACAACACCTACACCTTACAGACATCCTAATTATAATCGTCATTTTGACCAACGACAGGGTCAAAATGAATATTCACAAAAGACTTATGTGGACTTGCGAAAATATCGACATACTAAGCAACAATTGAGATGAATCGTCCCACAAAATGATCTTAGAGCTCCGATAAAAATAGATTTGGGATGGACCACAGCAGATACAATGCGAGAATTCGCCTAGGGAATCTGTAACTCGTATCGACTCATTTCCTCAAATGTCACAAATACAAAAAAGAAAGGATCCCAAGACAATCATTTAAAGGAAAATAGACATTGCTATCAATACAGCTTTGAGGACAAAGCTTCCCTTAAGGGGAAGGCAATGTAACAATAATAATAAATACATTAAATATTAACTAGTGATATGTAATACTAGGTTAAGGGACATGGACCTTCATTCATGGCTATCCACACAATATATAAGGATGGCTACAAATTGTAATCTATCATCTATCATACATCTTATTTTACATTACTTGCCCTTTATGGAATTTATATCTTACTTATACTGGTTATTCTATTATTGAGGAACTTTGTTCCTTTTCAGTCTGCCATTTACTAACAGTGCTATCCAAGGATTGTTAATGCAATCTTTTATCAAATTTAAAAAGGAAAAGCTAAATCCAAAAGAATGGAGAATTGAGAAAAGAAAGGAATGCTTTACCCTATCAAAGGCATTTTCCATATCAAGTTATGATAAGCATTCCCTTCTCCTTTCGAAGAAAGATGGAATGCATAGCTTCCTGAACTTGAATAACATTGTCTAGAATATGTCTCCCTTTTACAAACCCTCCTTGAAGAGGATAAATCAGCTTCCCAAGCAAAGGTTTAAGTATGTTTGCTAATAGTTTAGAAAATATTTTATAAGACGTATTGCAAAGAGAAATAGGTTGGAATCTATCAAAGGAAGATGGATTAGCTTCTTTAGGAATTAATGCAAGAAAGGTGGAATTTGTGCAGCCACCCACTTTGGATTTAACCTGGAATGCTTTTATCATTCGAAGTAGATATTTCCTAATTACTGTCCAATAAATTCTATAAAAGTGAAAGGACAAACCATCAGGGCTTGGAGCTTTATTCGAGTCCATGGACCAGATAACATCAATAATTTCTTGCTCTGAAAAAGGCTTCATTAGCTCATCATTTTGTTCCTCACTCACCAAACTAGGAATGTTGGACAAAAAATCAGAGGTATAATCTGAATCAGAGGAGCCATCTTCCTTGTATAGGTTTTGAAAATGAACTTCAACCAATTGTTTGATTTGAGAAATTCCTTTTACCACTTTACCGGACTAGGAGGAGATTTTCGAGATATGATTTTGAGAAAGTCTAACTCTGCACTGCTTGTGAAAGAAGGAGGTATTCCAATCTCCAACTTTCAACCAAGTAATTTGAGAATTTATTCTCTAGTATTCTTCTTCTCGCCTAAAATATTGGAAAGAATTGAACTGATCTTTTTTCTCTTTTTCTAACAAAGCAAGAGTAATTTATGTTTCTTCCATTTCGAGTTGGATTTTTTCCAATTTTTGAAGGGCTTCTTTCCTTTCACTGATTGGATTTTTTTTAGTGATTTTGACCCAATCCTTTAACACAACTTTGGTGTTTATGAGCTTCCTCTCCCAAAAAAAAATCGTAGATCCAACAACTGGAATATCCCAAGCCATAGTTACAGTTCTCATAAATCCATCTATCTTTCCATAGTGAACTGAATCGAAATGGAATGGGGGCAAAGTCCTCTTCATCTTCGATCTGCAGCACAATCAGCATATGGTCTGAGTTGATATTAGGCAAGATATTAGAGGAGATGAATTTTTTATCTACCAACAAAGAACTCTGCACCAAAAAACAATCTAATCTAGCATAGATATTAGCTGCTCCCAATCTGTTGTTTGGCCACATGAACCTTCCTCTTTTTGGCTTGAATTCGGTCAGCTCCCACGATAATAAAAAATTATCCACCAATTTCAGCATGGGATCTCTCCCATAAACACCACCTGATTTTTCTTTTGTGTTCAATATTATATTTAAGTGATCACCAGCAAATATTATATTTGAAAAGGAATTAGCATTGAGAAAGGTTTCTAGCGAGATCCAATAGTCTCTTTCTTCCTAGGAATTGACAAGCACATAAAGATTAAAAAGTCAAATCATTTTCTGACTTGGAGTATGACAAAGTTTGGTAAAGATCCAGTGCTGCGAATTGAGGGAGTTTTCCAGAGAAAAGACATTCTTTGTCCATAAGGTATAAATTCCACCAACAGTGCCTTTGGCACTCGCCGCCTTACCAACATTCATTTTCCATCTCTTGAAGCTAATGGAAAAAAGACTATCCTCATCGATTTTTGTCTCTTGGAGCATAAGAACATCTAGAGAAGGAATTCTTATAAGGTCATTAATAGCTTCAACTTTTGAAGAATTGCCAAGCCCTCTGCAATTCCAAGAGACAAAGTTCATTATTTGACAAAAGAGGTAGGGCCTCCTTTTACAGGTCTAGCCCGAGTGTTCATGCTGATTGGAATCTCTATAGTTGCTTGACTTCCTTGCATCTTAAGATGTTCAACTTATTCCTCTCGAACCGTCTTATGATATTTTTTCCCTTTCTTGGATGACCTCTCAAGGGGATCTTCATCGGATCAGCCAGAATTGTCCGTAGGTTTCTTTTATTGCCATTTCTACATATGTAGGAGAATGTCCTTCCACAGGATTGTTGAGATCCGATTCAGCAGGGCCTCTGAATTCTTCACTTGTTTGAATTTGAGTTTGATGGATTTCTCCCTCTTCAAGCACTGAAAGCACTTGTTCTTATGGGATGCTCAATACTTCAAAATTGTTTTGAGATGATGGTTCCTTCATAACTGTGACATTTGCTTTCTATCTGGAGGAGTTGCTACTTGTCCCCAATTCTCCTCTTTGTCCCTTGACTTTGTTTCCTTGCTTTGTTCAGCTATTTTTTTGAACTTGAGTCGATTGATCTTCCTTTTCTTTAACAGCTTCTTCCTCCATTTTTTTCTTGCAAGATCTAGAAAAATGCCCATAATCATGACAAAATATGCACTTAAATGGCAGTTTCTCATAGTCTAGCCCTTATACATAAGACTAATCTACCACTGTTAAGTTAATAGCTTCAGGAAGTCCTACCTCCAATTCTACTTCAACACAAATTCAGGCCCAAGTATATTGATCTCTTCGGTCAATCCTATCAATATATTTCCCTAGAGTGTTTCCTATAGCTTCTGAAGATCTTGAATTCCAACAATGGAGAGGAAGAAGTGGCAACCTAACCAAACAGGAACCGCCGAGGGGACATCTTGATTCAGATCAAAGTCTGGAGTCCATTTGTTCAAGTAAATCCCTTGAGGACCCATGAAATATGGCCCGTTTCTAAAGATTAAATCTCTATCAGCTGAATTTTCAAAGAGAAAAATATAATATCCCTTAACTATCAAATTGTTGCAAATTCCTTCTAAGATGAGAGGTCTCCAATTCCTTTGAACCCACCCTGCGATTGTCTTAGGGGAGGTCCATAGCCTAGTGAACTAGCCAATGAGTCCACGGTCAGCAATGTTTAGTGTTGTTCAACAAGTTTGATCCACTGGAAGAACTACCGAGGGAATATGGTCAAGCTTCTTTACAAAAGACTGCTTGTTCTGGGTAAGATTATTCTTGCTTCCTGAAGCTTCCAATCTCCTGAAGGCATTGAGTCCAACGATAGGGGAGGAGCCCCCTCCATCCTCCATGACCTCAAAATAGAGATGATCTATACACCAAGAGCCAACAGAAAGAACTCAAGGCACTCAACGCAGACAAACCCAGATGGACACTAGCACTGAAAGTGTTTTTTCCTCATGCGATCGATTCACTAAGGCTGGAATGAAAGCCAAGAGACAGGCTCTCTACAGCCCAGAACACCAAAATAGAACGACTATGGCTCAATCAACTCTGATCTAAGACAAGGAAATCTCCACCGGAGCCATATTCCAGTTGTAGTAGCAAAAACAAGTCCTCTAAAACGATCTGAGAGGCCAGAAGAATCTTCTTGGAGCGATTTTTTTCAAAAAACTCAGAAACGATGTTCTTAGCAAGTGAAATTTCATAATTTTGATTACAACTGCAAATCAAAATAATGTTGTTGACTATAATCATTTATTTTAACGAAAACTAACAATACTTTCGAGGCTAACTAAAAATGAACACAAGACTCATGTTAACGCAATGAGGGGGCCCACCTCACAGCGTGCAACAAGAGTTGAAATGAAACTATGAACTCACAGGTTGCATGAATTGCAAGTTTGATATTATCTGCTTCAAAAAGTCATTGTCTGGAAATACAACTGAACTGCTGAAAAAGAAATTCAAAAGAAGTTTTTACATAAATTATGTCAACAATTTTTTTGTCCCTTGCATCAAGCACGAGTCTTCTACTTATTGCATTTTCAAAATTATTACCCTCCTATATTAACTCGAGCGATATCAAGATTAACTGTTTGAAAGTATCCCATAATCTAAAAATGAGGAGAGACTTCAAGTATCATCAATTAAACTAGTTTATTCCCTCCTTCATGTGGATAACTAGGCTAGAATATTATAGATGTTATATGTTGCGTGTCCCCTGATCCTGCATTTAACCACATAGGATGCGAACCCACTTGTTATCTCACTAGAAATCACATTAAGTAAGGAAAAATAATCACATTCCAACATTATTTTGAAATTAACTATAATTATAGTCTATCCTCCAGAAAAGGGTGATCTATATCCTTGATTGCGCTCTATAACACTTAGAATAGGGTTTGATGACTGTAGCTAGAACCTATATTGTAGCCTTATCATAAGAAGAATATTGGCATCATTTGTATCCAGGAATGATGTCAAACTTGCTCACATTATATACACACACACACACACACACACGCACACACACACCAAGAATGATGTCAAACATAATTGTTTTTGTTATATGATATTAAACACATAAACACATAAGTGTAAATGCATCTTAGAATATTTTAACCAACAAATTATTTGTATCTTATTGTTTTTTATTTGGATCAATATATTTAATAGTTTTTTGCTTGGATCCTTCTTGATGTTTAATAGTTTTTTTTTCACACGAAAAAACACGTAACTTGTTATTCATAAGTAGAATCAAAGTTATGTATGACTGTTCGGAGTTGATACCAATAAACTAGAGCTACAATCACCAATGCAATATATACAACCCACATCAAAAAACAACCATAACAAATAAAGGTTGAGTACACTAACCATAGAGACAAATACCTCAAATAAGTCTAACTAGGCTCTAAAACAATTGTTTAAAGCTTAAAGCCATACAAATACGAACTTGAGAATATTGAAAAACATAATAACTGCCAGAGTCAATGAGAGACCCATACAAGAATTCTGAAGAGAGAACAAAACCAAACATATACCTAATAGCCTGCTTTGAGAGAAGATCAACCTAATGATGAAAATGTCAAACAATATGCCGAAAGGAAATAGATCCAAACTAAGCTGGTTCTGCCAGAACCCTCTCCATCCAGAAATGTAATGCCACCGAATGCAAAACATAATTACCATTAATTCATTCGATAATTATTTTTTATTCCCCTACCACCAACAAATCCAGAATACCACGATTTCTGGTAAACCACAAGAGGACCCAAAGAGACAATGATTCTACAAAAGTATTAGTGTCACTTCCTCAACTCATACTCAAATGAACAAAATGATCCTTCCTTAAATAAAGACCATTCAAGCTCCACACTTTTCATTATGTTGCCCACCACCAAAAAAACCAAGAGGAAAAACATCTGAAAGAAAAAGTTGCAAGAAAAACTTTGGTTTTTTAACTATCAAGTCTCTATTGCATTCCTTCACCTAAACAATAGTTCTGATAACAATGACATTAACCAAAAAAAAATAACATCATCAAAAATCACCTATTACTAAACCTCCACAATTCCCAAACCATTATATATATATATATACCACTTGTAACACTTTGTGGCTTATGAGTGCACCCAAGTTGCCAAGTAAAATAGATAATGATATAAAAAAGTACTGAAATACAATGCCGAGAAGAAACTGCCGAGGAAAGGCAAGAATACACTAGTACACATGGCTACAAGGCACGTGGAGAATCATACAAAACTATAAAACCCATGTGCAGTATATGCCCAAGATGATTTAACTATTTTCCGGTAGGAGTAAACTATGAATTAGCATAAATGAATACCTTATGTGGGGAAAATAATAACAACTTGGGAGCCTTTGGATTCTCAATGGAATTAAATGATTTGTCACTGTACAATAATGGTTTAGTTAGCATACAATAATGCTTTAGTTATTATATATTCGATCCTAGATTTAGTTTCCTATCGTCATAATACTGAAGTTTCCAAATAATTTTGAAGATTACTTTTACTTCTACAAAGATATAATTATGATTTAGCTTTTTTTTATTAAGGAAACCAATGAGATTAAATTGTCAAAGATATATATTTTTAATTAGATATAGTTATACATTTTTAAAAACATTGTAGGCATAAGTTCAAAATTTAAAATTCAATTAGATTTAAAATATTTTATAAAATAATACTTCATTATTTTTCGAAATTTTCTTTTAATATTTTAAATTTTAAATTCAAAATTAAATTAGATTTAAAATATTTTATAAAATAATACTTCACTATTTTCACATTTACTTTTTTATTCCATTTTAAATTTTTTTTATAATATGTAAATAATAAAAAAACTATGGTCAGATTTTAATATATATATAAGTTTAATAAGTATTGAAACGTTACAATGAGTTATTTTGGGAAGCATATATAAACTTAATATGTATTGGATACTTCGCTCAAAATCATCACATGAAAGCATGCTCATTCATTCGTAGATGTTCACTTATTTATGACAGATTTAGATATTCCAAATATTTGTTCCCAACCTTTATGTCTGCATGTTTTGTTTGGTGGTTTTAAATTAGTATTTTTATTTTAGTGATGATAATATTATAATGAATATAGTATTGTATAATATATAATTTGGAGTGGATTGGTAGTTAATGTATAAATAATATATAATTTTTTGTATTTAACTTGTTGTTTATGAGTTTTCACAAATTGTATTAGTTTTAATAAAATTATGTTTTTAATTACATTGTAATGAGTTTTTTTCTTAATTATGTTATAAGTTGTTTTTTTTCAAAAATGATAAACTATACTTTATAACTAGCACAGCCATTTAACTTGTGGTTATAGGTCACAAGTTAAGTGCCACAAATAACTTATTTATTATTTGTTCTTTATGCACCCGTTGTCTATGCCTCAAAGTTTCTTTTAGTTAAGCAGGTTGTTTACCATGCATCAACTACTCAGTTATCCATACATCAACTACCAGTTATTTTTTACATTATAATTGTTTATTTTGAAATTGGAAAGACGGCCATAAAATCAATTTAGACGGTACACTTGTTCAAACTCTATGCAATTTACTAAAAGCATAGATGTTATTCCACCCCAAATTCTAAGATATAAATACCTATGGGTATAATGAAAAAGTGCAAACTACCAAACCAATGTCAGAGTAGAACAAGATCACAAAAACCCAATGTAACAAGAATCAACGGAAAAAATTTTAACCAAAAAAAAATTTAACCAAAAAAACACCAATCCCATGTCCCATGCATATAACAGCATATACCTGTTGATTGGTAGGTACACTGCCACATTTTCAATTTGTTTTAGAGATTGCGATGAATGCATTTTTAAACTAAATGCAAACACAAATTGACTTTGCATGTGTCGTGATTGTCGTGTCCTTGCACAACCTACTTCATCCCAAGAAGTATAGTTAAGCGATGGAGCTAAATAAATGATTCGTTATTTTTTTTTAACATATAGTTAAGTAAATAATATTACTAAACTTATCAAAAGTACCATCTTTCATTTTTTCCATAAATCCTTTTCTATTCGATATTTGTTTTAAATTTTGTCACAAACCCTTTTGATTTAGACAAGATAAAGTCGCGGACATGAGCAAGATGAGCAGGCTAAAGCCATTTGCTTTGTTAAAATAATTCTGAAGATTAATAGGTAAGTTCATAAAGTTTTTTTTAGGAGTCCCAACAAAGAGACAAGGCTCGGTTGACCCACTAAAGCTTTGAGTTGTCAACGTATAAAGTTAATTTGGGTGTTGAGTCAATTATACCAGCCATCAATAAGTTGATTCCAGACAAGCCATCAATATTAAAAACAGATTTACTTTTGAATTTGTTAACTAAAAGATAAATGGCCCTATAAACTGACGGCTAGAAGGATTCTACCAATAGTCCAATGAATTGGTCGTATGTCTACACGCAAATTAATGATCTTGTACCTATCGCAACACAACTCATATCGAATCGCAGTTCACACCGAGAATTTAATAAAAATGGAATAGGAAAGAAGCCTCTAAAATTATATTTGGTGCTTAACCATAAGATTGTTGACCACACTATTTGGATTCTCAAGGAAACAAGTTGTTGACAACTTAGTTGTCCGTGGTGGCACTGACACAACGCCAAACTCTTAATAGTTACATTGCCCATGACAAAGAAAGTTGCATCCTCCATATATTGAATTGTTAAAATACATTTACACAATATTTTCTAGACTCAATATATTTATTTGAGACATTTGTCCATGCAAATAAGATTTGTGTGAATATGAAATGGCATAAAGGCCACAACAAATTTAACATGAACCCATCAGCACTGGTGCTGACAAGTACTGAAGCCATGGTTGCTTAATTAAATGTGTTGATTGATGCCAAGACAAGGAATAATGAAGTAACAAATTTCATAATCAAATAAGTCACAATCATAACAACTAAATTGTTTGCTTGATCTTACTCTGATTCAATATGCAACCCACTTCCCAATACTTCACTTTACTTTCTAACGCATTAGAAGAATGGTATTGAAAATCCAATATATGTAATGGAAAATGACACCTTTGAATTTTGGAATATATCCAGCCGGCCAAAATGGACTTAGCGTACACTGTTTTATGGTGATTTAGCATGCACTTTAATTATATTCAAGGGAGAGTGTTTAAGATGTCAATAAGTTGCACAATACCCTCGCCACATGCAAGTCACGCACTATGCCTTTGTTAACTCGAAACGGGTGCTATGGAGGAAGCCGATATAGAGGTAGTCGATCAACTCAAACTTCAATGAAAGATTCGCTTTAGTCGTTGAAAAATTGTTTGCAATGGTAAAAAAAGTTGCATCGGCCAAGCACAAGAAGCAGAGACAAAGTTAAATTGTTGGTTTACGACACATCCTCACACATTGCTCGAAAAAATGTTCAATGCCCAAAAAGAGGTAAGTTATTTCATAAATTATATTGTCTATCATTGTAAATTGTAGTTTGTTAATAGTTTCATTTCTTATTCCAAATCAGAAAGAAAGAATATCCCCTCAACATCATCGACATAGCGTGTATAGTTCTGCGTTTGCAATGTTGAACAACAGTTTCGGTTATGGGATTGGGAATGGGCTATTGGTTTTTTGAAATTGTAAACTGTTGGATGTATATTCTTAATTCATAAATATTGAACACTTTATCTGACTCGTAAGAAATAATGCCACTGCAATTTGTAACGTCAATGTTTTATTTTTAACATTTAAGCTATATGATCTTAGGATCTTATCTGAGAGAATAACAAGCACAACAATCAATCACAAGAGACAATGAACACAAATATTTTCCTCAGGGAAACCATAAAGGAGAAAACCCCGCAACTTCCTCATAGATAGAATCAGCACCAAAAGTAGAACCCAAAGACATTAATATGATATCCCGAGAGCAGTAGTCTCTCTCTCTCTCTTGTCCCAGCTTCTTCTCTCTCTCTCTCTCAGTTATGCGCTACAACTGAGTGTGAGTGAATGTGTGTTAAATAGAGAGGCTCCCTCTCTATTTATACTAATTCCCAACTTGACAATAATTCACTAGGGCCCACTTCTCTAGGAGAGTCTAATAACTCTAGGGCCCAACAACTGCGGGGACTTTAACACTTGATCAATAAGGAGGGTTATACTCTATGAATTTACATGACTTGTTTACATTCTTGAATATCCCGATCGGAACATAGGGGCATGACATGACTCAATTACATTACAGATACTTCCCGGAATAAACATCGGGATACAATACATAAGATACATAAGTGAATACATTCCGAAGTTACAAATACATCAACACTCCCTCTTAACTAGGAAGGTATTCTCTCGACACAATTTATTAGCACAAGTCTTCTTCTTTGTATTATCTAGATCATCATCAAGTCATCTTCATCTTCAATTCATCTTCATCGTCAAGTCATCTTCATCGTCAAGCCATCTTCATCAAGTCTGGATCATCACTAGATCTGGATCATCACTGGATCATCATCAAGTCTGAATCATCACTTGATCTAGATCGTCACTGGATCGTCTTCAAGTCTGGGTCATCACTTGATCTGGATCATCACTAGGTCATCATCACTGGTGCTATCTCAATTCTACCTGTCATAGGAAGTTCTATAGAGCCAACCCTTTTTCATGCTGGTTGTAGGCCTAGCCTTCATGTAGGTCTTCATCGTCTTCAGCTCTTATATCTTACCATGGAATGAACCATGTCAAAAAGGCCCACCCAGCACTTACATATGACCACCATATGACCATGGGAGGAACACATCCAAAACCCATGTCAGAAAGGCCCAGCACTCACATTCGACCTCATCTTGTCAGAAAGGCTCTGCACTTACATCCAACCTCATCATGTCAGAAAGGATCTGCACTTACATTCGACCTCATCATGTCAGAAAGACGCTGCACTTACATCCAACCTCATCATGTCAAAAAGGCTCTGCACTTACATCTGACCTCATCATGTCAGAAAGGTGCTGCACTTATATCTGACCTCACCATGTCAGAAAGACTCTGCACTTACATCCGACCTCATAATGTCAGAAAGGCACTGCACTTACATCCGACCTCATCATGTAAGAAAGGATCTACACTTACATCCAACCTCATCATGTCAGAACGTCGCCGCACTTACATCCGATCATGTGGGAACACATCCCTCAATCACATCAGAATGGATCTGCACTGATCATGTGAGAACACATCCCACAATCACATCAGGATATATTTGCACTGATCATGTGGTAACACAACCCACAATCACATCAGAGCATGTCTGCACTTATATATGATCATGTGGTAACATATCCCTCAATCACATCAGAATGGATCTGCACTAATCATGTGAGGACATATCCCACAATCACATTAGAATATCTCTACACTGATCATGTGGTAACACAACCCACAATCACATCAGAGCATCTCTGCACTTACATCTGACCATGTGAAGCTCAGCCTTCCACCATGTCAGAAAGGCCAACAGACACATCAATTCCCTTTGGATGGAACCTCGATCTGGAGAACACGAAGTTTCTCCCTGAAGTACTCAAACTTTACTCTGGCTAATGGTTTAGTCAGTACATCTGCTATCTACTCGTCCATCACAACATACTGGAGCTTGACTGCTCCTCTCTGCACCATAACCTTGATATAGTGATACTTGATCTAGATATGCTTTGACTTGTCATGGAACACTGGGTTCTCCGATAGCTTCACACAGCTCTGGTTGTCACAATATATACAAGTAGCATCCATCTGAAGATCAAATAAATCAGACAGTAGCTTTCTTAGCCACACTGCCTCACAACTAGTCGAACAAGCTACAACATACTCTGCTTCGGCTGTACTCAGTGCCACATGGGATTGCTTCCTGCTAAACCAGGAGATCACACCTGATCCCATACTGAAGCAACACCCTGAAGTGCTCTTTCTATCAATGGCACTACCTTCCCAATCCGAATCCACATAACCTTCCAAGTTAATCTTCTGATTCACCTCATACTTGAGCCCATAATCAATTGTACCCTTTAGGTACCTCAAAATATGCTTTGCAGAAATCAAGTGAACATGTCTCGGATCCGTCGCTCAATGTGTTCACAACAAAACAAATATCTGGTCTCGTATTTGTCAGGTACATCAAGGACCCAATCATCTGATGATCCATCATAGCATCAACCGCTTCTAATGAAACATCACTCAATAGCTTCAGGTTCGATGTAATAGGTATGGTCATGGCTTTGCAGTCCATCATCCCGAACCTCTTTAGGATCTCTACTGCATACTTCCCTTGTCCCAAGGAAATTCCATCTGCATTCTGCCACACCTCCATGCCTAGAAAATAGTGCATCATACCCAATTCCTTCATTTCAAACTTGGTAGCAAGCTTCCTCTTTATATCAGCAATCAACCCATCCTCACCTATTACAAATAGATCATCTACATACAATAGGAGTATCACTGGGTTCCCTTCTTCAACCTTGTAGTAAAGGTTGGAATCCGCTTTACTCTTGGTAAAGCCCAAACTAGATAGGAAGCTGTCAGTTCTACCATACCATGTCCTGGGTGCATGTTTCAAACCGTACAGGGCTTCTTTAAATTACACACATGTGTCTCTCTGTCATGTGTCTCAAAACCGAGTGGTTTCTCCACATATACTTCCTCTTTTACTACACCCTTCAAGAAATTTGTCTTGACATCCATCTGGTGTACTTTCCACTTCATTACTGCAGCTAAAGAAAGTACTGATATGATGGAAGTATATCTGGCTACAGGAGCAAAAGTTTCTTCATAATCTATTCCTTCTTTCTATGAGAAACCACGAGCCACAAATCTTGCTTTATATTTCTCTATGCTACCATCTGCAGCATGCTTGATCTTATAGATCCATTTGGAAGTTACAATAGACTCCCACTCTGGTCTTGAGACAAAATCTCAAACATCATTCTTCATGATCGATTGATACTCTTCGATCATAGCATCCTTCCATTCTTTCTTTTATGCTGCTTCTTCATAGTTGGAAGGTTATTTATCAATGAAGTCACATAATAGGGCTACACAACCGAAGCAGGACTTGGTTCTTTTCCTTTCTTTGTGTATCTATTCTAGAGCCCCATGTCTTTCTACACCTTGGATAGCTTCTCGTACCCAAGCAAGTTTCCTCTTGTGAGGATTCTTCTCTTGAGGTGGATCTACATGTTCTTGAGGTTCTTCTATTTCTCAATCTTCTTCTGGAATTGCTTCGTTCATGGTTGTGTCATGAATTCTAGCTACTTTTGTTTCTACAGGTTCTTCAGCAGGTCTCTTTCTGGGTTTCTTGTAAGTTGAGTCTGCGTCAAATGTCACGTCCCTGCTGATGTCGATCTTCTTGAACCATGGGAAGTATATTATGTAAGCCTTCGAGCTTTCAGAGTATCCCACAAATATACCCTTCCTTCCTGAAGGATCTAACTTTGTCCTCTTTTCTTTTGGAATGTGTATGTACACTAGACAACCAAATATTCTTAGATGATTGACTTTTGGTTTCTTGCCAAAAAATACTTCTTCAGGTGTCTTGTTCTCGAGTACTCTATGTGGAGTACGGTTCTGTACATACACAGATGTTCTAGCTGCTTCTGCCCATAGATGCATGGGAAGATATTGATCATGAAGCATTGCCCTTGTATCTTCCATGATCATTCTATTCTTTCTTTCTGCAACCCCATTATGTTGTGGATTATATGGAGCGGTCAACTCCCTCTTAATCCTTGAATCTTTGCATAATTCCTTGAATTCATTTCATGTGAATTCTCCGCCATTTTCTGATTGGAATATCTTGATCTTCTTCTCTGTGTAGTTTTTGATCAAGCCTTTGAATTCCTTGAACTTGTTGAATACTTCATCTTTGTTCTTCATGAAGTATATCCATGTCTTCCTAGAAAAATAATCAATGAAAGAAACATAGTATACATACCCGTTTAATGAACTGGATGACATCGGACCGCATACATCGGAGTGAATGATTTCCAAGATTCCTTTAGCCTTTCTTTCGCTACTTGGAATTGTCTTCTTTGCGTTCTTTCCTTTCGCACATCCCTTCCATAATCCTTCATGTTTTGCTTGTATTTCTGGAAGACCTTCAACATATTTGCTTGCAAGTGGTAGTTCCCTATAGTGTACATGTGCAAGCCTTCTATGCCAAAGTTTATTGGGTTCTACTGAGTCATGAACCAAAGCTTGTTCTGGTTGGCCCTTTAATATGTATAGTCCTCCCTCTTGTTCTCCAATTACTACTGCATCGTCAATAGTCTTTCCTTTTGGCCACATGATGACTTTTCCATCTATAAATGCAACTCTTATACCTTTTGCATCTAATGCAGAGATGGAGAGAAGGTTCTTCTTTAGTCCTGGTACGAATAGGACATCCTTCATTTTCATAGACTTTCTAGAGTCTAATTTGTAGGAGGATTCTCCACTACCTTTTATTGGATATTGGTATTCATCCCCAAGTTTCATCTTGTGGGGTGATTCATGTTTTGATAGTTTCACAAATGATTCTTTGAATCCCTTCATGTGTTTGGAATCCCCACTGTCTACAAGCCAATCATTGCTTCCATGTGTGATGTTTCCCGTGAGAGCGGAAATCAAAAACATATTCTTCATCACTTGAAGAATCATCACTTTCTTGTTTGATTCTCTTCTTGGAAGGCTCATCATATTCTGCAGCATGAGCATGATATATTTTCTTATTTCCCTTCCTCTTGTGAGATCTATCTTTGTTTCTAGGAAAATCTCTTGCAAGGTGTCCTCTTTCATCACATGTAAAGCAAATGTACTTAGACAAATCTTTGTTAGACTTTCTAGTGTTTTTCTCTTGGCGAGAGTGCTTACCTTTGTGATGGTATGTTCTACTTTTCTTGGATTGTACTGGGAGAGCTTGATCTTCACTTCCCATCTTTTATTCTCAAGCTAATATTCAAGATTCTTCTTGTGAGCATTCCTCCCACAGTATGCTAAACTTGACTAGCTTCTTTCTGGAACAGATCTGTTGAATGAAAAAGTCCCATGCCCTAGGGAGACCATTTAAGGTGGTCATCACAATTTATGCATTCTCTACTTCTTCATCTTCCTTGGTTTGACAGACCCTTGTAAAGTAAGACTGGATGGTCTCCGCATTCTGGATCTTTACATTCTTCAATTGTTTTCTCAGAGTCATATTTCAGTTTATGTTCTTCCCTTCAAATAACTTGGTCATGGCATCAAACATCTCTTTAGGTGTCTTTAGAGAGGACACCTGTGGTATAAGGTGATCCTTGATTGAATCAACAATAATCCTCTTAGCCATGACCAATATCTTCTTGTGTAAGGCCTTAGCCTCATCTTCCTCTGGAACTAGAACCTCTTCATTGATGTAAGAGTCCAACTCATTTTCTTCCAGGAATAGGGAGATCCTATACTTCCAAGCTCGAAAGTTATCAGCTCTCTCAAGATTTTCATCAAGCTTGGTATGATGAGACATCTTTAACAGAGAACCTCAAATGGAAATGCAAAAGATTTAGATCTTACCAGGTTAAGATGTCGGAACTGGATCTGGAGCTGAATTTTTGCAGAGCTGGTTTTCTGGTTCAGGACCAGATTAGGGTTTGAATTTCCTAGAGTTCTACCCAACCAAAAACTTTTATCTTGATCTCTAAACTTTGATTTTGGGGAGGAGATCAATCTAGGCCTGGGCTCACTCAAAAATTCCACTTCTGTGGAAAGCCCTAATTTTCGGCAGTAGTGTCAGGTCAAAAACTAAAAATGCTCAGAATCAGATTCTGCTTCAACAGAAAGATGCACCCTAGAGAGGAGAGTCATCCCAACCTCCTTTTGCTGAAAATCTATGGAGAGAGATCCAAAAAGTAGGAAGCCGTAGCTTCAGCAGCTGCACAGTGTCTTCTTCTCAGGTTAGCTCTGATACCATGTTAGATTTTTAAAACATTTAAGCTATATGATCTTAGGATCTTATCTGAGAGAATAACAAGCACAACAATCAATCACAAGAGACAATGAACACAAATATTTTCCTCGAGGAAACCATGAAGGAGAAAACCCCGCAACTTCCTCAGAGATAGAATCAACACCAAAAGTAAAACCCAAAGAGAGTAAGATGATCTCTCGACAGCAATAGTCTCTGTCTCTCTTGTCCCAGCTTCTTCTCTCTCTCTCTCAGTTATGCACTACAACTGAGTGTGAGTGAATGTGTGTTAAATAGAGAGGCTCCCTCTCTATTTATACTAATTCTTGACTTGACAATAACTCACTAGGGCCGACTTCTCTAGGAGATTCTAATAACCCTAGGGCCCCACAACTGCGGGGACTTTAACCCTTAATCAATAAGGAGGGTTATACTCTATGACTTTACATTACTTGTTTACATTATTGAATCTCCCGATCGGAACATCGAGGCATGACATGACTCAATTACATTACAGATACTTCCCGAAATAAACATCGGGGTACAATACATAAGATATACAAGTGAATACATTTCGAAGTTACAAATACATCAACAGTCAAGATCCCAACAAGATACCGTGTACTCATGCCCAATCAATAGCAAAGAATTGTTGATGGTATTGTAATCGATCCACACGATTTTGGAAGGAAGTTTGTTGATTATGCATCTTTCTGGTCCTGTGTTTTTTTTCTCTATTGCTGTTTGATTTTGCAATTGTTGACTAACGATAATCAATAGTGGCAATAATTGCATAGTTTTTTTCGACCTTTGGTTCTTGTCCAGATCCAAACTACATATAATGCACAAGCAAATTAGAATACTACATATAATACACAAGCAAATTAGAATGGAAATGTGTCGTTCTTGCTCAGTTTCAGGTATGTTAAATTTCAATCTCATACAACTATATTTCTATGGGTTTTTCAGGTTTATAATTAAAACTCAATCAGATGATGGGTTGCAGCCATGAGGTAAGATGCCTAAATTTCCTATGCTTGGTGAGGGAATATGCCTAAATTTCCTATGCTTGATGTTTAAATAAAAACCCCAACGTTTGGACATTTAAAACTCACGAATAATTATTTTTCAGTTTATATACAAACCTGGGCAAAACCTGCTAAAAAAAGTTTAAAAAAAAAACAGCATTTGGACATTTAAAAATCACGAAGAATTATTTTTCAGTTTATATACAAACCAAGGAAAAACGTGCTAAGAAAAATTTTCAAGATTTAATTCAGATTGCAGTCATTTGGACTTTTAAAACTCAGGTGTGAATAATAAATAGTGATATAATTCCTTTTGACTTATTAATTGAATACAGAGCCGACCTGTTGATGTTCTAATGTCACAGTAAATACTGATGAATACAGAACTGACCTGCTGAACTGACCTACTAATGTTCTAATGTCACAGTAAATACTGATGCCCCAATAGATCTGACGAATTTGATCTCCATCTGTGCAAGGTAAGATTTGATCTCCATCTGTGCAAGGTAAGATCCCAGACTAGTTCTGGTTTTTCATGCTCACTGCGACAACAAATATGTTTTTCTACAATGACCAATTAATTTTTGGAAATAATCCAACACTTATGCTCTGTTATGCTTTGTCAATGGCGGTGGACTTGAGGTAGTGAGGTGCACGTTAATTCAATATATAATCTGCTTGTTGCAATGAACAACTGTGGTGCAGTAACAACTCAAGCTTTTGCAAGGAAGAAGGGCACTGACAAAGGATATGGCGACGGTGCACTGACAAAGGTCGTGGAGATAGTGCAGTTCCAATTCAAGGTGTCGTGGCTTGTTGCAACGAACAACCGTGGTGTAGCATGAGTGGGTCGGACAGCATGAGTGGGCCTAATGGTTAAGAGCATGTGTTTCCTCTTAGGAGGTCACAGGTTCAAATCTAGAGGGGGGTAGTGTATGTACATCTCTGTAGACTTTAGCAGTTAAATCGTTGCGCAGAGGGGGGTCCCTCGTCCCACAGACAAGGGGGTCTCATACACCAATTTGGTGTCTCGCTTGGTGGCGACCTTAAAAATAGATTATTATTATTATTATTATTATTATTATTTAACAACTCAAGCTTTTGCAAGGCAGGAGGGCAGTGACAAAGGCGGTGGGGACGGTGCATTGACAAAGGCGATAGAGGTGGTGTAGTTCCAGTTCAAGGTGTCGTTGCAAGGCAAGAGGTAGTGATAAACGCAGTGGCGACCACTATCAATGCATTGGTAGAATCCAATGCATTAAATACCAAATTCTACTCTAAACCAAGCTATCCAAAAACTAAAACTAAGAACTTAGGATATATAAGCAGCTCTAAACCAAGCTATCCACAAACTAAAACTAAGAACTTAGGATATATAAGCAGCTCTTCAGCAATAACGGTTTGAGGTGAGAACCAATAGTATATTAGATAAATCAATTTTAAGACTTTAATAAAATAAAAAAAATAAGCCCACAACATAAAACTATAGGAAAAAGTAAGAAATTTATGGTCAAAGGTAAAATTAATATGCAGTTGACTGCATATTGAATACAATATACTAGCCTTTGACAGGTTTAACAAGAGCAATATATATAAGTAATTGCCTTAAAAAAAACTAAAAAAAGTCTCTTAAAAGTTAGTAAACTATCTCATATTTGGTAGATTTGAATATTTTCAACAAAAACCAAATTTGCATTATGAATTTCCTAGGAAAAAAATGAATACTTCCTGTTTTTTAAATGCTAGTTCTGATAATACATCTGCTACATTATCCATCTCTATGTAGATATGTTGGAAGGAGAATCCATGGAGCTTTAACCTTTAATCGTAACCTTCTGATTTTAACTATCCAATTTTTCAGAGCCAAGACTTGTAAATTGCAATTTAATCAAGCCCAATTAATGATGGTTTTCAAATCCTTTGCAACTTGGGATATAATAAATTTTTGACTATAGCGATAAATAATAAACTCCATAATGCCATCAACTTGCTCCTTGTATTGGTCCTGAACCCACATTTTAATTGAAGCTTAGAGTACTTTATTTCATCAATTATAAGGACGGCTCCAGCCACGTACTTATCAAAGCAATTCAAATTTAAAATAAACAATTAATTAATGTATATATATGATCACTAAAATTTAATGTTAACTAAGTTATACTAGTTTATAAAAACAATAACATGGATTTTACAACTTTGTGCACGCAACATGTGAATAGTGACAAGGACTTTTAAGTCCTCTCAAGGGACATTTAGGGAAGGTCATATATGTTAGGTTTGTCGTGTTTATTTTTAAATAAACAAAACTTATTAACATGGATGCCAACTCCATTAAGTGTTTAAACTCCATTTTGTTGTTTGTAAAAATCACCAATAAACTAACCACCTAAACCTAATTTGAGACAATATCTAACCATATTGTGGACGCCATAGAAACAAGTTTTTTATACGATTTGTTATAGTTTTTAAACCAAATATAGAGAGGAATTTTGGAATTTTAATTTGAATTTTTTTAATTTTTTAAGAATTATAAATTAAAATTTATAATTTATAAATTATATCATATTATTAAAAAACAAATAATTTATAATTGCATTATTATAGTATATAAATATTATTTGATTTATAGAGAAACCAAATATGGTAACCAAATTTATTGACTAATTATTTTTAAATATTTAAAAAATAATAATTTAAAATTTTGTTTTTATTAAATAATATTAATAATACCTTTTATTAGAATTTTAAAAAGTATTATTTTAAAGTATTTAAAAATAAATAATTTTTTTATTAAATAATATTAATAATATCTTTTATTAAATTTTTAAAAAGTATAATTTTAAAGTATTTGATTTATGTTATTAGTTATAGAAAAGATAAAAAATAACTTTTTTATAAAAATTATTTAAAAATTAAATTATAAATTTATATTATATTATTTTACTATGAGTGGTTATTTGAAAACGATACTCTTAATATAAATAACCTACTTGAATTTGAATTAGAGTTTTTTTTATATAATTTTTAAAATAACATGTAAATTATTAAGATATTTTTCATATTAAGAATTTACTTAAATATCAAATTACAAAATTATATATTTTCATGTTATTATTATTATAAAAATCATAAAAATACTATTTAAAAGAATTTTTTTTCAATATAAAAATTTTATTTAAATATCAAATTATAAAATTACATCTTTTATGTATATTTTTTTTAATTCTTAAAATATTAATAAACCTTTATAACCTCCTAACTTATATTCTCTTGCTCACACCCATATATTCTCTTGCTCACACCCATATCAGATCCAAGTTTCATAGTATTTGTTACAATACAAACCTTTATAACCTCCTAATTTGCCAAACTATAGTAAGCTTGGAAAGCTTCTTGGCAAGTTTTTTGAGCATAGGAACATGATTTTAAAGTAAACCAAGAATTATCCTTCTTAAGGTATAGACCAAAGTTGGTCTCATTGGACGTTAATCATCATCATCATCATCACCATCAAAAATTAAATTAAATTACACTCATGTCAATCATTTTTAAGATTACCAGAAAATATTTGGTTCATCTAGTTAATCATTACAGAAGCCTTTAGTTTGATATTGAAAATTTTATACTATATTAATGCTGGCCCTGGATTTTTTTTTTAGTGTTGAACTAAAGCCCTGCTTCTTTTGGTTGATTTATATTTTCTAGGAGTCAAATTCCGCCCCCCAACCAAAAAAAAAAATCACAACTAGAATTTGTATTAATTCAAAGGCCATATTGTTCATTGGATATGGTAGCCTTACATAAAAGTCACCAGAAACATTCATATATATACTTTGCATATTATCCAGATATGCTATTTTTTTTGCTTCATAACCAATTACCTACATAGGTTCAAATACAGTGGAGTATAATCCCTCAATACGTCAAGTGTGAAAATGCAACAACCAAAATTACCCATGAGTAATGGGTAGGGTCTAAAAAAATTGGGGTCTCGGATCCAACTCTTTGATGGGATCATTGTTTATCTCCCATGCTCAAAATGTGCCTTCTGCAAACTGTAAGCCCAACTTTGAAAGAAAATCTACTTGGTAATTCCTTTTGCGGTAAATGTGTTTAAAAGAGACCTCCTAGAAGAGGACAAGTAACCTACAATATTGTTTCTTACTCAAGGAAACCTCAACAATATACTTTAATCATAAAATTTTCATGATTTACCTCGTGAAAGTAAAGTTGGACACCATACAAAGGTAATCTTGAAAAATTTGGTGGCATTTGAAGACACATGGTGCACTTGTTTTCATGCAATACTTTTGATCATCATTTACTTGCAAGCATAGGGCTATGTCTCTAACTCCGGCCAAAACCAACTATGTTTTAAGTGGGGGTGGCTTAAAGATGCAAAGTCTTGGTTAAATCATTGGAGGATCGACAAAACTGCCACTTTGCAAAAGATAAAAAAACATCAAAAACATGAAAATTATTATTAGTTCTGCGTTCAAAGAGAAAATGTGGTGCAAGGAAGATTTATAGTTTAAAAAAAAATTATGCTATCATGAAGAGATCATTAACCCTAATCTTGAGGATCAAAACTATCTTTCTATCTTAACAAGCTCAAAGAAAAAAAAATATTGCCAAGATTAAAACAAACTCTCATGAGTTTCAAAGTGAAAGTGGGCGTTGGGAAACCCCTAAAACGTCATGGGCCGAAATGATTTTCCATCTTTGTGAGTTTACGATCATTGAAGATGAAAATCACTTTATCTCAGAATGCCCTTTTTACACCCACACTAGATCTCAGTTCCATAATCTTTGCTCTAACACTAACCTCTCTAACTTTCTAACTCCTCAAAACTATGACACGCTAGGGATGCTTCTCTTTAAGCTTTTTTAGTATAGAAATAATATTTTAAAACTAATAATTCTATGTTGTCTTTTTCTAAGGTTCAATAAACCAAATTTGGTCTCAATGGATGTCAAGACCATCATCAATTACAAAAACTAAATAAAAAATATTACCATTAATTAATATTAAAAAAGCACAATAATAAAATACAAAATTGTCATTTCTAATATTTGTATATGTGTTCTATTATTCTAAATTAATTTGGACATTCCTAGAAACCTATTTTTGTTAGTTAAGTGATCTTAATATCAAATATCATTCAAACACCCATTAAGTATATATATTAATTTAAAAAGATAAAAACAATTATATTAATAATTTTATTCTTAAGATAAAAATAAAAAGAATGTTGAATTATTTGTTAAAATGTAATTTAGACTCATGGTCAAATTCAAATATACATACATATAAAAATTAAGATTAGATTTATAATTTTTAAAATATTATTTGATTTTTTTAACATTTAATAATAATATAGTCAATCATTTAAAAATAGAGTAATCTTTAAAATAAATGAAAGAAGTATAACTTTACACTTTTTCACTTCATACTTTTATTTTAAAGTCTATGATGAATATAATTGTAACATACGTAATAACATTAAAATATTAACATGATTTAAATAAACACAACCAATTTTAACTTATTATATATCTGGTTATAAAAATAAAAATAAAATATAAGATTTATAAAATAATATAAGCTTTGGAAAAAGATGTAAGGGATAAAATAATTGGTACTCCTAAAGATATCAAGTGTAACTCATTTCAATTATTTATATTTGCTCTAAATTTATATTTAATTTAAATGATGATTTGTTTATTTGTCCATTACAATTTAACTTAATTACTTATAAAATAATTAATCATTTACAATTATTTTAAATTCATGTTTAATTATAACTACATTTTTTTTTTAAAGACCAGAAAAATAATTTCTATTAGTTAAATAATGTGGACATTATATAGGACTCATGTTTATAAACTACGGATGGCATATATACATTATATATTTATTTGAAATGAAGAAATTATTATTTATTTCAGATTAGAGTGCAGGTATGATGTTTAGCTAAGTGAAAACTTTGTACCTACAACGTTGTGAGCAAATTCTTTCTCTATTTGTTTGTTTTCATTATTATTGATCGTAGTTTTTTATTTACTAATTTTCTTTTTCACTTTAGCCATATTTTAAATCAGGGTGGCTTTGTGTTTATCATCAAAACCCTTAATATATAGTTATTTATATTTCACTAATTTTTTCATTTATAAATCTAGTTATTTATATTTCACTAATTTTTTCATTTATAAATCTAATTATTTTCACATTGTTACATCGAAGGTGTTAAACAATGAATATGGTAGTTTCCAGATTTCTCGTCGTTTCGTTAAGTAGCATTCCGAAAAGTGTCTTGGTGATTGGTGAATGCCGATTGAACATGTGTCTTACAGTTACGTCTTGCGCGTGTTCGGGCAGTTGGACATATGTATCGCATGTTTTGATAGGGGTTCTTCTAATTGTGTTTCGATGCCTGCTTATTACCTATGTTTGTTGCTTGAGGGTTCGTCCTGCGCATGTTCGGTCAGTTGGACAGTTGTTTTGCGTGTTTTGACAAAGGTTATGTTAACAGGGTTTCGATGCCTGCTTATTACCTCCGTTTGTTGCTTGAGGGTCTAACTTGTGTGTGTTCGATAAGTTGGACAGGTGTATTGCGTGTTTTGACAGGGGTTCTATTAACTGGGTTTTGATGCCTACTTATCACCTCTATTTGTTGCTTGAGGGTCGATCCTACGCGTGTTCAGGGTGCCCTTAAGTGCGGTGCTTATTCTGTCTAAGGACCCGGTAAATGCCAATGCAACGACTCTGCATGAATATGACGAGGTTTCCCTGGAGGAGTCTAAGGTCATCGAGAGTGCGCTGGTTAAGGACGTTTTGTGGGTTTACTCCGAGGGTTTGTGGGTTAAGGGCGCCCGCTAGCACGGTGCTTATTCTGTCCAAAGACTCGGTAAATGCCAATGCAACGGATCTGCATGAATATGACGAGGTTTCTCAAGAGGAGGTCAAGTTGTGAGGCACCAAACCCGTGATTTTCTCTCAAAGACTCAGGGTTTTGCATCGAGGCTTGTAGACGAAAGTGTTTTCTTGGTGTGAAGGATCTTTGCATTTCTTCTTCTCATGTTTTTTGTTCATAAAAACCCCTATAGCCTTTTTACTATAAACTTTATTATCCAGGTGTTATAGCCTAAAATGACACACTCTCTACCTGTGACCACTTTCCCATGATTTCGTCGCATGTCGACACTTCCATGGCGACACTTCAGAAAAGTCATTGAAAGATGAAAAAACACCTATATTGGAGGAGCCATATCTGGAGTTCTGCAAAAAAAATTTAGCTCTTCTTTGTACCGTTGGAAAGGTATTCAAGTCAGGAAAAATTCTCCAGAAGACTCCAAATCCTGGAAATGCCCAAAAGTACCCTAAAAAAGAGAATCATTTACCTATTCACGAATTTGCATTCATTTCAACTCTATACTCACGACTTTACCTTCATGCTACCCGTGGCTACCCTGAATAACTTTTGTTTTCATGACTTTGCCTTCATGCTACCCACGGTTACTCCTGTATTTGCAACTATTATTACTATAGCCCACAATTTCGGCTTTGCATTCGTGACTGTTGTCACTGCAACCCGTGACTTTGTCCTGTACATGTCCAAAACTGAATGTTTCTTGAATTTTGGGTAGTTTTGGTGGTTATGCAATTGACTCCTTTAGTTGTAACTACTTTGTCTTCCACCCTAAGTCTTCAGAAATGTATAAATAGAGGGAGAGAGGTCCATGAGAGGGGGATGGAATCATTGCATTGTTGCGACTAGAGGAATTGGGACTCTCATTCCCTCCACCTTTTCCCTAGAAGCTATCTCCTTGTGTTGCAAAGCTTGGAGGCTGAGTTCCTTGGAGAAGAGACGCAACAGACCCAGATCAAGGTTTCGTGAGGTGCTTGACTTGAAGAGAAGGTATATTTGCACTTTTTTCATGAATAATAAATATGTGATGCTCTTCCTCTTCCAATCAATGGGTCTTGTATATTGAATCTCTAATTATGATCATATGATGTTGTCTATCATATTAGGATTTCATATTGCTCTGATTATCATTGCTTTACATGTGGTCATATTGGTTTGAGGAAGGTATAATTTTTTTTTGCAGGTCTCTTGTAGCAAGAGGAGCAAGAGGAAGATTGAAGGGATGCTTGGATTAACCTTCATTTGGATAAGGTATGAACCATTCTAATCTCTGAATCTTGCTTATATATGTTTGTTGAACATTGTGTATCTATATTTCAACCCCAGTATGTTGATGGTATCTTAAACCCTAGCCATAGAAACATTGGGTATAATGGACATTGATTTTTTGTTTTTGTCATTCAAGAAGCCCCGAACTCAAGCAATTTTAGAGTTTGTGGAAGGCAAGGCTGAAATTGTTTTATCAATCCCTTCATATCATCTCGCGAGCATTCTGAATTGCTCAATATCTCAATCAATTAAAAAAATTATTCGATCGTATAATACTATTAGATAAAAAATCAAAGCAAAAATCGAAGTTAAATTATGACGAATATAAATATGTTGCCCGACTCTCGCTTGCTTTTACTTTTTGAGTTTTCAAGAACTCTTTCATCAAACTGATTTTTATTTAACCACTTTTCATAACTGTGCTTTTGTTCACAAACTCAATGAGCTTATGTAGTGTGGGAAATGGGATCGAGATTGTAGGTATATGTCTTCGGTTACATTTCCACCAACAACGAGCGACCAGGTTGGGATTCTCAAAAAATATCTTCATTCCTCTAAGAAGTAAAATCATATGGCCATTATCACACGCTGCAACGCCACTTGATTCCTGACGCAGGGAATTCTGTTCAATCACCATTTGACAGAGATAACATCCTGTCTCACGGCTCGTTCCATTCTTCCTTGAGCTTGAGCTTGCGCTTGGGATCGGACCGTTACTGCGACCTACCTTGACATTTACTTTCATGGGAAAACGGTAAGGCTTGGACTTACGGATTAATGAATGAACCAAGATTGAAACAAGGCTGCTTAGGATGGTGATATGGTGGGTACTATTGTCTTCAACTTTTTTTAACCGTTCAAAATATTACAATTTTGTTTTCATAAAGATCATGCTACTATACACACTTTGTATTTGGTGCTCTTAGTTAAGAAAATGGCTCGGCGAAAATAAAAGAAAATGAATAAATTGCATAATCTCCTATATAATGGTGAGTGGGCCTAATGGTTAAGAGCATGTGTTTCCTCTTAGGAGGTCACAGGTTCAAATCCAGAGGGGGCTAGTGTATGTACACCTCTGTAGACTTTAGCAGTTAAATCGCTGCGCAGAGGGGGGTTCCTTGTCCCACAAACAAGGGGGTCTCATACACCAATTTGGTGTCTCGCTTGGCGGTGACCTTAAAAATAGATTATTATTATTATATTATTATTACTTTGTTACTGCACACCTTAGATACTCATATAAATATTTCTAAACTTCTACAATCTCTGCATCACACCTATGGAAAAAGATTAAACATTATTATCGTTGGAACAACCTCACATTAAGCCTTTTGAACCTATGCATGCATCTGATTTCTTTGGTATAGAGGGTATTTTAGATTTTTATTGTAACAATTGCATTTAGCGAGCTGTAAAAGCTTACATATTTATGAAATTGCTGCTTTTTGGGTTTAATAATGTCCTCTACTTTAGATTTAGATGATTCTAAGTTTATATCATTCGAGAAGTTTCGAACCAAAGGAATTTAATTCCGTTAGAGATAATATTCGAGATTATTATGGCAGCAACTATGTTAATTGCTCGGGATAGTTTTACATACTTAAGAAATTGTTGTTCTACCGTTATAATGTTGGCCATCGCTATATAGATGATTTTATGTCTATCTCATTGGAGGAGTTTGGAACCGGGGGAAGTTCTTGTTTGACGAGGATATTTATGATTTTTTTGACATAAGTTGAGTTTATTGTGTTGAAAGGGATGGCATATTTAAGAATGTGTTGTTCTACTAGTATAATGTGAGTTACCGCTACCAATATAGATGATTTATATGTTTTGTGGCATCAGAGGAGTTCCAAGAAGTTTTGAACTGGAGAAATTTATTGGTTCGAGCGGATATTTGAGATTAATGTTCCATTTTTACATGGTGTTTTCTTTCCCCCATTGATAAAAATAGAATTAGGACTGATGTTAATACGATGGAATTTGGTTGTCAAGGAGGGATCATTGTAAATTTATGGTTTCCTTTATACCCACATAGTTGCAAAATAACGAGTGTGCATTTGCAGACTGAATTCTAGGTTTGCCCCCATTGATAAACAACAAAATCAAGGCCGATATTAATAATATGGATTGGGGTTGGGAGAGAAGGGATTTCATCGATACTCACATGGGAATATTATTGTCATTGCAAAATATGGATCGAGGGTTTGTAGATGGAGTTCCACATTTTCATTATTAACTTCTTATTCTTTCCCCATTGATAAACATTGGAATTGGGGTCGGGTGGGAGGGATTTCATCATCGATTTATCATTTCCTCAATACCCACATAGATGATTCTCATGCTTGAAAAAATGATGGAATGTGGGTTGGCAAACTGATTTATGGGTTTATATTCTTTCCCCCATTGATAAACATTAGAATTATGCCTGATGTTAATAATAAATACTATGGATTAGGGTTATGGAAAAGGGGTTTCATACCGGATTACAGATTTGAGGGGTGGGTTACCTTTGTTGTCCCCTGTAAAAATTGATGCCTCCCATGAAACTATATAAGGTAGAAATTATAGAAGGGACGAGCCAATAAGTAAGTTCTTAGATAATGGAAAACATAAACCAGATTTGCGGAGATTGTTTTGTTTTTGCATATTTGTGTATTTGTACATCAAATATTTGCAGTGTTGTTAAATGTGTGATCCCGACAACCGAGATATTTTTAAAGGGAACATTTTTAAGAAATTGTTGATCCATACGCTATATATAGTTTTCGGGGAAGGAAAGCAAATTGGGTGAAAGTCTGCAAAGGAAATTCTCTTTCTATATGCTAAATATAGCTTGTCTGAGAAGTTGGTATTGAAGGAATGTGTCCAGATCTTGGGAGCTTTTAGAGGAAGTAGAGGTATCACAAAGAGATTTCCATATCCTTATATTTGATGGGTTATTCAAGAAGATCATGTGAGCAAATCATCGAAGAAGTGGGGTATATAATGGAGAGAATTGGTGATACTAGTGTACAACACGGGATTAAAGAATACCTCTAACAACAAATCCGAGTTTCTAGGTTTAATAGAAGGGATTTGATTTGTTGGGATATGGTATCACCTTAGTCACCACATTTGGTAATTTTCCTGAAAAAAAATGGCATTCCTCAAATTTCAAAGAGTTTGAAGACTGACCATTAAACTCACCATATTTGATGAATTTATTTGTTACAAATAAAACTGAATTGAATTGAATGTACCAATTTCCTGAACTTGTACAATGTGTGTTTTTTATAATAAAAATAATCTTAAAAATGAAACATATATTATTTTACCTATACCCTAAGTTAGTCGATGCATCATGTAAATAATAGGAAATTCCACCATGATAATTCATTGTTGTGGTGTTGTTGTTGTAGGAAATCCGAACTCACTGTTGTTGCCATGCGAAGTTTGATTGAGAATGCATTAATGATGTATGTTACCACACAATATAGCTCCCCTAATAGTGCAAGGTTTCACTAGGGATTATCCAAGGGAAACTCTAAAAGTGTATCCATTGTCGCCTCAACAACAACTCTCACTTTATTGTTTGGAAGAATATTCAACACTTGGGGGGCATTTCCTAAGATCAACCAAGGTTTATAACGACAACCGAAGGAAAGAGGAGTTAGAACATAGACACTTCAAACTAATTTGATTGATTATATACAATACATATTTGGTTTATGATAAATGCAAGGTTGAATTAGGGTTTTTATCTAAGTGTTTTAGCTTTAGTTTTAGCCCTTGGTTTCCAGATTATATTTGTATATTTCTTGTTGTATTTAAATATAATTTTAGATCAGAAATGATGTAGATAACAACATAAAATTTCCAACCTTTTAAATGATACAAATAAGTGCACACTAGGCTTATGGTCCACCAAGTTTCCTTGGAATTTTTAATTTTAGTCGTTGATTTGTGGTCCATGAATGTAATTTAAACAATCGGTATGTTCTTTTCTTTTCAACATATACAAATCATTGAACTCCTGTAAAAATTTAAACATTGTTAACTTCTTGCATATAGAAGCTATATAAGCTCTCAAATCAAGCCTTATCTTTTGTAACCATAAATTTGATGAAATGGGATAGTTTGTCTATATATTATAGATATCAAGATATACAGTGATTGTTGGGTTTCAATGCCACAAAAAAAAACAACGGAAGAAAGTATTCATTTTCTTCACCATATCTTTAATGCAACGGTCAACTTGCAAAAAAAGAGTTTTCTTCAAGGCATAATAAATTACATCTTGTGCTGAACTAGATTGCACATCACAATGCAAGAATATATTTGCATATACGATTTGTAGTTCTTTCCTGCTATGTATAAATTTCCCTTTGTACTTGAGGAATTTAAATCCAACAACAATTGTCTATCTTCATATCTATAATATATATAGACGTGTCTTTCTTATGTTTCATTTCTTTCCATTGATGTACTTTACTAGGATGATTCCATATAATATGATCCCATTTTTTTTAATATACTATAATTTATAGTCAATGTTTGTCCATTCAAAGACATGTTGAACATTCTACATATATATTATAGATATAAATATATATAATGGTCACTTGATTTCAATGCCACGACCAAAAAGGAAAGTTTCTAAAAGAAAGTCTTAACTTTCTTGATCATGGCTTTGATGCAAGGGCTAATATGCTAAAAAGAAGTCTTTTTGCAAGGCATAGTAATTTGCATCTTTTGTTGAACTAATTGTACATCACTATGAAAACATAAATTTGAATGTAAGATCTATGGTGATTTATTGGTATGTATCCACTTTCCTTTTTGGTCATGGAATTGAAATCAATCGACCATTATATATCTTCATATCTTTAATATATATAGACATGTCTTTATTATCTCACCTTTTATAATTAGAGGTTTTTATGAAGTTCTATCTACCAAATAAAATTGTCAACAAGTTAGAAGATAAACAGTTCTTGACCTCATGTTTTGCATCATAATCTCAAATCATAGCATTGGAACATATTCAGCTCATGATATATTAGCATTGGAATTCACGTCATATTCATTTATCATTATTTCGGTATTTTTTCGACGACGATACAAATACTTTATGAGTCTCAAAAGTTATAATACAAATGACATTTAGCTTAAAAGTAGAAATAGAAAAAAAAATATTTAGCTTAGGTAAGGCGTTTGTTTACTAGATTACTCTGTTAAACATATAATTTTTTTTGCATTTAAATAAATTTCAAAACTTAGCATCTAAGTCTGTTGACCATTTTTTATAAATGCAAATCCATTTATATGTTGTTCGCAAAAAAAATCTACCATATCATCATTGTGACACTTCATACTATTAAACTATCATTTAATTTTGACCTTCCTTATCGTTAAGCTTTCATATTCTTAGCTAGATATAATTAGTGTTTAATCCAAATTGACAATAGTAGCATATGCAGAATCACTAAAAGAAACACAATCGCAAGATAGACATAAATTTATCCTAGGAAACCCTCAAGGGGAATAAAACCCAACAAAAATTTCTCTATATAGATGTATAAGATAAAACCCCAAAACAGTTGATCCTCCTCCTTGTTGGTATCTCTCTCTCTCTCTCTCTCTCTCTCTCTCTCTCTCTCTCTCCTATGTGCTATACACAAGTGAGTGTGTGTGTTCAATTGAGGAACAAAACTCCTCTATTTATACTCTTTATGTAACTTGAATTTTACCCTAACAAGTCGGCCCCACTAAACTGACTGGGCCGAATTCACCTAGGAAGACTCAAAACAATATTATATTATATTCATTGGGGTACTATTGACCCGAATTATAATGGAGGTTATACCTCATGACTCTATGATGACAAAATACAATAGTAACATCCCGATGAAGGAGTAAGACATCTCCATTGGAGTACATCAGTAAAATACATTTAGAATATTCTTCGAAGTTACAATATTTCAACACCCCCCCCTTAACGAAAAGGGTATTCTACTGATAACAACATCATCAACTATAGGAGTAATGAGAGAAAGAATCTTCAGCAGTATCAAGATAATACATCTATACGTCATAGGAAGTTTTCAACAATCATCAGCAACTGGAACAGTTACTGGAATATCTTCAATATCTTCAGTACTAGAACATCATCTTCTACAGCACTGAGTCTTCATCTTTTGTAGCACTCGATCACTTGATCCTTTGCAGAAACACTTTGATCTTCTTGATCCTTTGCAGCATCATTTTGATCTTCTCGATCCTTTGCAGCAACACTTCAATCTTCTTGATCCTTTGCAACAACACTTCAATTTTCTCAATCTTTTTCAGCAACACTTCGATCTTCTCGATCCTTTTCAGGAGCACTTCGATATTCTTGATCCTTTGCATCACCAATTTGATCTTCTTGATCCTTTTACACAACACTACCTACAATACACATGATCTCTTTGCGGGATGACTGATCCCTATCACTTTAGGACATAGGTCCAAGGATGATGCAATCCTCATCATCCAACTCCCCCTTAACTAGGATGGTCCATAGTATCAACCAGTTGGATCGTACACAAATGAATGTTGGACCACATTGTCTACAAATAAATGTAGATATCATCCGTAAAAGAATGCAGGACCTATAATTCACAAGGACTCATCATAGACCATCCTCAACCTATTATAGCTAGGACCACTCCCAAGCGAGTGTTATTTTCTATGGCATCTACAAGTGAATGTAGGCATTAGAGGAATTTTGAGGTCTAAAATGGGCCTCCTAAGGAAAATAATAAAATAATAAAATAATATTTATTAATTTTGGAGGAAGAAAGAAAAAAACTACTTTTTGTGTTCGTATTTTCGACATATCTCCATTTGTTTTTACTCAAATTTCGATCAGGAGAGCTCATTGGATGCATAATTTGATTTTGCATCCAACGATTACCCACAATGCATAATTTTGATGGACCCTGCTACCCCAACACATCTAACGAGCTCTCCCGATTGAAATTTGAGTAAAAACACAAGGAGATATGTAGAAAATACGAACACAAAAAGTAGTTTTTTTTATGACAAGTATGTCAATTCAACCATTATGGTTGACTCATTTTATTGAAATTCTATTGGTTCTTGAATTTCAACTCACAAGAACTTATTGTTGGCACGTTTTCTTATAAGGCCCATTTTAGACCCCAAATTTCCTCTAATGCATACTCTCCATGCAAGAGTATCGTCTACAAATGAATGCATATCTTGTCAGCAACTGAATGCAAGACCTATCGTCCATAAGGACTCATCGTAGACCATCCTCAACTTGTTAAAGCTAGGACCACTCCCAAGTGAGTGTTATTTTCTTCGACATCTACAAGTGAATGTATGCATACTCTCCATGCGAGGGTATCATCTGGAAGACCATCCTCAACTAGTAAGAGATAGGACCACTCTCATTAAGAGAGTGTTATTTTCCACGAGACCATCCTCAAAAGAGGATACTATCGTCCAGAAGTGAATTTCAGACCTCATCAACATCTGCAAATGCACTTGTCCTCTTTGGTACTGGAAAATCACTTCCATGCCATCATCAATGACAATATCATCATCACTCCCCCTTTCCAGGGAGGTTTCTATCATCAACCTAATCCCCCTTTTCAAGGAGAATTTGTATCATCATCGTTCCTTCTTGCAAGGAAGATTTGTACCATCATCATTATTCCTCCTTGCAAGGAAAGTCTTTTCAGACTGCACCAAGCTTATCATGGAAGTATTCAAACTTTACTCGAGATAGAGACTTGGTCAACACATCAACAACTTGCTCATCGATACTCATATACTGGAGTTGTATAGCTCCCTTTTGTACCATATCCATTATGTAAAAATATCGGATTTATATGTGCTTTGATTTATCATGGAACACGGGATTCTCTATTATCTTTTTACAGCTCTGGTTGTCACATAGAATCACTTTGGTATCCAAATCTATGTCAAATAGACCTGACATCAGCCTTCGAAGCCATATGGCTTCACAACTAGCAGAGAAAGCTACTATGTACTCTGCTTTAGTCATGCTGAGAGAAACACTGGATTGTTTCTTGCGAAACCATGAGATCATGGAGGATCCTAGACAACGACATCCACCTACGGTGCTCTTCCTGTCTACGAAACTTCCTTCTCAATCTGAATATGTATATCCATACTGTTAAGCCCTTAATGATGACGCATTACACCATATAGTGTGGCGCATTACTCCATATATTGTGATGCATTACATATTATTTATGTAGGATTGGGTATATTAGTGGGTTTATTAGTTGTTATTGTACACCTTTATCTCCTATATATAGGAAGGAGATACTCTCATTTTAGTCATCATAGTATATTATCTTGTCTTGTGTACTCAGTACATTGTGTAAATTGATATTTATCTCTGCTATTCATTTTTTAAGTGTGGATTAATCTCTTATTATCTATTTATGCTCTTTTTATGCTATATCTGGGACTTGGTTGCATAACATTTGGTATCAGAGCTCTTTCTTTGGGATTGGCTTCTTCATAACGAGTCATCTTGGAACTTTCACTACAACATTTTTTATACAATGATTCATAGATCGAGGTTAAAAACCCACTTCCAAAACAAGCCAAAATATCTCCAGTCCAAAATTTAGATCCTGATCCATTACATTTTCAGATATAATTGCGGAGGAATCTAGGATTTTTTAGTAGTCCTACAGCTAGTCTAAAACATGTGTTCTTGGGAAAAAGGTCGTATATGAGGAATACAAGATCCAAATAGAGTGAGATCAGTTGCATCTAAAATACGAAGGACCAGGGTATCTATGGTAGAAGGTTTAGATACATAAAAAAATAGTGGAAACGTGGCATATAGTACAAGTGCACTCTTCTGGGTAGGCCAAAAATAAGAAGCTTTGGTATAGTTGCACAATTATGCTCATTAGATGTTCAAACCTCAAAGTTCCCTAGCTTCCTAGATCTCCAAAGGGTCATTAATAAGCATTCCAAGTTATTTGAATATATTCCCAAAGGTATTCCACCTATTCATGACTTTGGTAATGCTATCCACTTAATTCCAAGCAATGTTCCTCCTAACATCAGACCTTATTGATATCCCTATATCCAAAAAAGTGAAACTGAGTGAATGGTGGATGAAATGTTAGAGGCTGGCATAATTAGGCCTATCCAAAGTTCTTACTCTGCACTAGTGGTAATGGTATGCAAGACAAATGGATCATGGCGTATGTGTCCTGATTATACAGAGCTCAATAAGATCACCATTAAATATAAGTTTCCCATTCCCGTCATGGATGAATTGCTAGACAAATTACATGAAGCAGTTGTCTTCACAAAGTTGGATCTTCGTTCCGGGTATTATCTGATTCGAATGAAGGATGAATACATCTCCAAAAAAACCTTCAGAACTCATGAAGGTCACTATGATTTTTTGGTCATGCCATTTGGTCTAGCAAATGCACCTTCCACATTTCAAGGTTTGATGAATTCTATTTTCAAGCCTTTCCTTAGAAAATTTGTGTTGGTTTTCTTTGATGATATACTAATCTATAGCAAGTCTTGGGATGAACATGTCAACATGTTGACAGGGTACTACAACTACTAAAGGAGAAAGAACTGTATGCAAAACCCTCAAAATGTTTCTTTCGGATAAAGGAGGTAGAGTATTTGGGTCATACTGTATCTCATGAAGGTGTCAAGGTAGACCCTAAAAAAATTAAATCCATGATGGACTGGTCGATTCCAAAAACGTTGAAGAATATTCAAGGATTCTTAGGTCTGACAGGGTACTACTTCCAATTTTTTTGGAACTATGGAATAATAACAACTCCTCTAACATCGTTACTGAAGAAAGATGCATTTTCTTATACTCGAGAGGCAACTCAAGCCTTTCAACAACTCAAAGATTCCATGTGTAAAGCTCTGGTTTTAGAGACACCAAAATTTACAAAAACCTTTATTGTGGACTGTGATGCTTTGGGAAATGGAATTGGAGTTATACTAATGCAAGAAGGACAGCCTATTTCCTTTACAAGTCATCCAATCAAGGGAAAGTGACTTAGAAAAACCCATTTATGAGAAGGAAATGTTGGAAATACTACATGCCTTGAAGCAAGGGCTCCCCTACCTTATAGGGAGACATTTCAAGGTTAAAATTGATCATGATAGCCTTAAATACTTCTTGGAACAAAGGCTATGTTCAGAAGAGTAACAAAAATAGGTAACAAAGATGTTGGGATATGAATTTGAAATCATCTACAAAAAGTGGAAGCAAAATGTTGTCGCAGATGCACTCTTTAGGAAATATGAGGATGTTGAAGCATTACTCTATGCTATTTCGATCATCCAACTAGATTGGATAGCCAAAGAAATGGACGAATGGAAAAATGACGAAAAAATATGGACATTTATTCAGAAGTTGCAATAGGATCCCAGTGCCTCTAATACATTTAGGTGGAAATATGACTTGCTATGCTATAAGGATTGCTTATATCTTGGTAAGAGTTCCTAGCTCAAGAAAAAGGTATTTTCGGAATTCCACTCTTCACTGATAGGAGGGAACTCGGGTTTCATAAAAACCTACCACAGGGTAAAGAAATATTTTTTTGGGATGGTCTTAAAACTGACGTTTAAAAAATTGTGGTAGAATGTTTGGTTTTCCAACAAAATAAACTAGAAACAATTAAGACCCCTGGTATCCTCCAACCAATTTCCATTCCAAGCCAAAGGCGGACAGAGGTCTCGATGGATTTTATCACAGGTTTACCAAAGTCTAAAGGAAAGAGTGTCATCATGGTGGTTGTTGATCGACTTACTAAATATGCACACTTATGTGCACTATCTCACCCCTTCAAAGCAAGCACGGTCACCAGTTCTTTTATGGAGACAGTACAAAAACTACATGGTACTCCAAATATTATAGTAAGTGACAAGGATCCCATTTTCACTGGAAATTTTTGGACCGAATTATTTTCTTGTTTGGGTACTCAACTGGCTCATAACTCATCTTATCACCCTCAATCTGATGGAAAAACAAAGATAGTAAACAAATGTTTGGAAGGGTATCTTCGATGTTTTGCAGCTGATAAACAAATAGAATGGGTCAAGTGGTTACCCTTGGTAGAATGGTGGTAGAATACTTCCTTCCATACATCATAAAAAATGAACCCATTTATGGAACTGTATGGATACCATCCACCATCCATCACATCTTCACTAAGAGACTCTAAGTTTCAAGCAGTGGAAGAGCACATGGAGCATCAACAACAAGTTCTTTAACTCTTAAAGGACAACCTGAATCTAGCACAAAATCGAATGAAGCAACAAGCAGATCAACATCGTAGTGAATGGAGCTTTAATTTTGGGGATTGGGTTTTTTTAAAAATACAACCATACAAAAAGATGTCGATGAAGAACACTAAGAAGGATAATAAATTATCACCTAAATACTATTGTCCCTACAAGGTGTTACAAAATATTGGTAGTATGGCCTACAAATTGGAACTACCTACATCTTCACAAGTCCATCCAGTTTTCCATGTTTCATGTTTAAACAAGGTAATCGGTGACAAGCTACCAGTTCAAACGATGTTACCAGAACTTGATGAGGAAGGAAAAATCATATTGGAGCATAAAGAAATTAATGAAATACGAACTAGATAGTTTTGAAATCGATAAATTTCAGAGTATCTCATTAAATGTAAGAACTTACCCACAGAAGATTCAACATGGGAAGATGAGTCCTTTATACAACAACATACAAAACTACTTCAACGTTGAGGACAACACTTTTTGAAGGGGAGGGGCATGTTAAGCCCTTAATGATGACACATTACACCATATAGTGTGGCGCATTACTCCCTATATTGTGGTGCATTACATCTTATTTATGTAGGCTTGGGTCTATTAGTGGGTTTATTAGTTGTTATTGTACACCTTTATCTCCTATATATAGGAAGGAGATATTCTCATTTTATTCATCATAGTATATTATCTTGTCTTGTGTACTTAGTACATTGTGTAAGGAGGTTCCTCCCTCGAAGAGGATTGATATTTATCTATGTTATTCATTTTTTAGACATGGATTACTCTCTTATTGTTTATTTCTGCTCTTTTTATGCTATATCTGGGACTTGGTTGCATAACACATACAGTCTGTAGTCATGGTATCTATCATAGTATAGTCCAAAGTCTACCGTACCTTTTAGGTACCTCATCACATTCTTTGCAGCTATTAGGTGAACACATCTAGGTTTAACTACATACTGGCTTAAGGTGTTCACAACAAAGCATATACCTGGCCCAATATTCATTAAATAAATTAACAACCCAATAATATGTCTGTACTGAGTCACATCCACTAACTCTGATGATTCATCAGATAACAGATGCAGGTTAGTATCCATGGGTGTGTCCATGGATTTACAATCCAACATATAAAATATTTTAAATATTTCCACTGCATTATTTTCCTATTTAAGAAAGACTCCTTCTGGGCTCTGCCACACTTCCATCCTGAGAAAATAGTGCATCAATCCAAGATCTTGCATCTCGACTTCTTCATCTAGCTTCTTCTTTATTTATGCAATATGTTTCTCATTTCCTGTCAGAAATAGATCATCTTCATATAGTAATAATATGGCAGGTTCATCATCCATAACCTTAAGGTAAAGGTTAGGATCAACTTTAATTTTGGTATAGCCCAAGCTTATCAAGAAGCTATCTATTCTTCCATGCCAAGCTCTAGGATCTTTCTTTATTCCATACATATCCTTTTTCAACTTACATACATGAGTCAGTTTGTCTTCGACCTCAAATCCTTGTGGTTGTTCAATGTATAATTCTTCCTCAATCACACCATTCAGGAGAGTTGTCTTTACATCCATCTGGTGTAGATTCCACTTCATCATGGAAGCAAGTGCCATGATGGTTTTGATGGAAGTGTACCTTGCTACTGACACAAATATCTCTTCATAATAAATTCCTTCCTTCTAAGATGGTTCTCTAGCCACAAATATTGCCTTGTATTTTTTGATAATTCCATTAGCAACATGTTTTATCTTGAAGATCCACTTAAAAGATACCACACTTTTTCTTTCTAGTTTGGGTATTATATCCCAAACATCATTCTTCATTATTGATTGGTATTCTTCCATCATTGCTTCTACCTGTTCTTTCTTATGTACAGCTTCCTCGTAACTGGTAGGTTATTGATCTACAAGATCACACATCAAAGCTACATAGTTGGAGAATGTATTTGATCTCTTGCTTGTTCTTGTGGATACTTCTGGAGCTCCATACTTCTCTAATTCTTGTATTATTTCTCTTACCCAAGCAGGTTTTCTCTTTCAAGATATATCCATAGTAGGGGGTTCCTGAGGTTCTAGCATATCATGATCTTCTGATGCTACTATATCAGGAGAGGGTTCAACTTATACCTTTATGGGAGGTACATCCTCTTCATGTACTTCTTCAAGCTGACACCTTCTGTATTTCTTCATCAAATGTTACATACCTACTAATCTCTATATGATAGGATCCTAAAATGTATATCCTGAAGTATTTGGAGACTTCACAGTATTCAACAAATATTCCCTTCTTTCCGGAAGGATCCAACTTTGTTTCTATTCTCTTTTGGAATGTGTACATATACTGGACAACCAAATATATTGAGATGGCTCACTTTAGGTTTATTTCCTGTATACATTTCTTTAGGAGTCTTGAATCCAAGGGCACTGTGAGATAATTTGTTCTGCACATACACATTTTTTCTTGTTGCTTCATCCCATAGATGCATGGGAAGGTCTTGATCATGAATCATTGTCTTCACTACTTAAATAATGGTTCTATTAGTTCTCTCTATAACGCCATTCTGTTGGGGATTGTAGGGAGTGGTTAGTTCCCTCTTGATTCCAACTTCTTTGCAAAAGGATTCAAATTCTTTAGAAGTATATTCTTCACCATTATCTATTCTGAGTGTCTTGATTCTTCTTTTTGAATGGTTCTCTATCAAGGTTTTGAATTCCTTGAATTTCCCAAACACTTCACTCTTTGTCTTCAAGAAGTATATCCATGTATTTCTTAAATAGTCATCAATAAATGTAACATAATATTCATAGCCACTTAAATATGTGGAGGGCATAGGACAACATACATCAGAATGAATTAATTCCAACATACATTTAGTTTTTGCTTCACTGTTCGGAAATGGATTCTTGATATTCTTTCCTCTTGCACATCCTTTGCAAGTACCTTCATGATTGATCTTCAAATATGGTAAACCTGTTACCATTTTTCTCACAAAGGGTAATGCTTTGTAGTTGATGTGAGCAAGCCTTCTATGCCATAGTTCACTTGAGCTAGTGGTCTCATGGACACGAGTTGTTTTTGGATGTCCCTTGAGTTTGTACAATCATCCTTCTTCTTCACTAATGACCACAACATCTAGAAGTGTCTTTCCTTTGCTGTCACATCCCTGTGCCTCCGACCGGCAAGGAGGACGCGATCCATGGCATTAACCAAGCATACTAACAGCCTCATGAACATGTATAGGAAGTAAAATGGCAAACATAATGCTGAAGAAGAATGCATTGAAGCAAAAACATGCACATATACAATTGTTCATCATACACAGCTGAATTAATTCATCTTGCACAGCGGAAACAACATGCATTCACACAATCTTTATTTCAACATGTTCATTTCTATTTAATTAACAGTAATTATAGAATTGCAGAGGTAAAATGCACAAGATCACTTATCTTATGAACGCCTTGTTCCGCAACCAGCTACGTCGCTGCAACGTTCCACCCAACCATAGTCCAGCGTGCTCCTTAATCTCTCAGCAATGCTGCCACCCCCGAGCTGGGCATGATTCTCCAAGGAATAAGGGAACTAGCAGGCTTACACATAGCCAGGGATGTCCAAACACACAGCCAAGCCAATAGAGTTGGGTTTATCAGGCCATTAAGGAGCTGGAGAAGGCAAATTGCTAAGCTGGTGAGCTCATTACAGAGCCAAGAACACCCACACCAAAACTAGCCTGACCTCTAAGACACCCATCCACACCCAACACAAGGAATCAGTCCCTTCTCTGCTACACAGTCCCTCAGGCCCTGCATTCCCTTCCAGTGCTATTCAGGGGTGATGGAGAAGAAGGCCAACCCTCTAGTTTTTTCTGTGTGGTTTCTAGCACCAGGTTTATCAAGCAACCAAGCCAAAATCCTTACTCCTCACACAGTCCAAAGACCAACCATTGCACTCAGGCAATCAATTTAGCTAACACGGCTTGAACAATAAAAACGAATTACACAGCCCCATACGTAACAGCAAAACGGCTCACAACATGGGGGAAAACACACAGTCCTGAAGCTTATCAGTGAACACAACTCACAGCAGGGAAAAACGTCCCAAAAAGCTTGTGCATGAGACCAATAGTCGCTGGGACAGTAAAAAACGTGAATGGAAAAATGCACCAGCAGCTCCCAAAACGTGAGGAAGACAACCCAGGCCCTGGAATTACAAAAACGACCTCCCATCCATGGGAAAAATGAAGCTAACAGCTAAAATCGTGGAAGGAATCACACAGGAAAAACTCCAGCTACTCCCAAAACGTGAGGAAACTGAAAAACGTGAATGCATAGAAAAATGGCATACGTTTTTGGGCATTTTCCTTGCCAAGGAAGTCAGAACACGATTTTTCAAAAATGGGCCTCTGCCCAATTCGAATTTCTTTGCCCACACTCTTCCCATTCCATGCAATAACTAACTCAACCACATTCTGGCAGAAATAAATGATTG